>CM029359.1:5414075-5589759 GCA_017140985.1 Hormaphis cornu | reverse complement strand
TCGAAGCTAAAAACATCGCTGTATTATAAAAACAATATATACCGTCAGCGAAAAACCGATATTATAATCGCGTAAAACCGTGCGCAGTAAATGACGCGCGTTTTGTCGACGACGTGGTTACAATATGATATCGAAAACGATCGCCACTGCGGTGCTGAAACACACAGTGGCAGAGCTGTTTCGACGCGGGATTATAATGTATAATATTTTGGTGATGCAGTGAGGAGAAGATGGCGCACAAAAGGATTTCGGGAAAACGGTATATTTGCTGGCTCACCGAGTACGTGATTTAAAATTTACCATATACGTACGTGTATATACGACTTAATGGCAGCGCATCAATGAATAACAACCTACACATACCTACGCTTTAGCGCGATATTAGGTATACGAGAATACGGTGAAATCGTCATCATTAATTAATAACCGGAAGCCCGTACAATATCGCTGATTATAAATATGCCCCCGTATTGTGTGTACTCAACAGAATACGTTACGACGTATAGTGCGAACGGAAAGAGCCTGCGTTGTGAGTTTTGACTTGGACGGTAAAAGTGAAACGTACTAAAAACAAGAAGAAAAAAAACGAAATTCATTCGAAATATGTGTGTGTGTGTGTTAACGATTGCGTGGGGAAAGTTAAAAAAGTTACGTTTTACGTGTTTTACGTCTTTCGAATGTCGTTTTTGGATTCCGAGCGCACCGTGGAATGTGCATCGTTTTTACAAAAACGTTTTTTTCCATTGGAAACAACTTTTCGGCTGGGATTTTCAGAACGTCCAATGAAAGAATGTCCGTGAATTCCTCCGGTGGTTCGAGTTTTTAGCTTGTGCTTACTTTTTGAGTTTCAAAAACAAACAAAAAAAAAAAATTAAGAATTTTACGGCGAAAAATTTGAAATTTCCGGGTTCGTTATGACGCTTCCGGGTATAGATGCTCCAATCGTTACGTCGAACGCCGCGTAACAAAAGTTGGAATTTCGGCTTTAAATTTTATTTCATTTCAAGCATTTTTTGATGTTTTGACCGTTTTCTGAGTCGTGTATCGAAAACGACGAATTCGCCAAATCCGACAGCAAAACGGCTATGTATCTATTAAACTATCGTTATAAAAAATTATTCCACGTCGTTTCCTAACTTTTATATACTAAATTAATTTAATACGTTATGAAAGATTAAAAAAAGTTTTTGCCAGGTATAATACACTATTTTTCCGCCCATACGTAGTAATTCGCGATGTTTACACGAAGTCTCTATACAATACGATAGGTTGTTTTACCTAGATTTTTTTTTTTTACTTATGTATAATAGGAGTAATTCGCGATGTTGTTTATTTTCGCTCACGACTTTTTACATTAGATAGCTCGCTCAGAATCGTTTTTTCCGAATGCAATGATTTATCGTTGCTTTCAGATATTAAACTATACGAAACTTTGAAACCAATGACCGTCCCAAAACGTACGTCGCTACTGCACCGTGGTACCGTTATTTTTTTTTTAATAGATTCGAAAATTGCGATGTTATTCTTACACATACGCCTCGCCTACACGTTACAAAATTTGACTTTTTAGTAAACATCGAGTCATTATGTGTATTTGTCTCCGGGACGTAAAAAATAATTATCGTTTATGATGGATTGTTAAAAAAAAAAAGTTTACACTACTTACTGTATATTGACAATAATTTAATTGAGCGCGTAATGATACACGAATATGATGTAATTGATTTTCTCAAAATATAAAACGAGTTTTAAAATTCAACAACAAAATATATATAGTAATTTATGCATGGATCCAAAATAAGTTACTTAAAACCGTCTCGAGTGTCTGTTACCATCGCATGATTGATTGTGATCGTAAATATAAGTATTTTCTGACATAAGGCAATTATTTTTTTACATTACAAATATTAAAATATTCCATCGTTAGTAGTTACTTGGAATTTGTTTTTATTTGTTTTTTAAAAACTCCTTATAAATATAATAAAACGGCATTTGCTTTTACAAAATAATTACCTAGCGAATGGTATAGTAAAAATAATTCTTCTTCTTGTTATAATTTGTGTATTTTATTATACATTTTTTTTACTGTCCGTACACGTTAAAAAAAAAAACAAGAAAAATACTTTTTTATAGTATGTATATAATTTTACAAAAACATCCACCAGTTATAATCAGGATCAACTATCAAGTTAAAACTTTTCCCTAACAAAAATGTAAAAAATAAAATTTTTTTCTTACTGCCATTATCACAGTCAATTACCTACAGCAAACACAGGGAAAACATTAAAAGACGTTTATTCCAACTGTACAATAAATAAAGAGTTAATTTTTCGAATTTTCCATGACATTAAATACTTATTAAATTATAAGCTTGCTCGATTTAATTTGTTAAGTTTACCAAAAACAATGGTGTGGTCGATTTCAATAAAATATTGTTGTTTTTTTTATTGTATTCCGCGTAAGTTAAATGAATAGTAAAACAATAACTATAATATTAACATTCAAAATGTGTGATTCATTGAACAAACATACGAACATATATATGCTAAAATTCTTATGACTTTATCTTTTTTACTATATCGGTTCTAATGATGGGTGAAATTTTCGCTTAACCAAATCAGTTTTTGGAGGAGTCACTCCTACTATCAGGAAAAAAAGTGTACAGAAAAAAACACGCACCTTTGTAATATTTTGAATACACAGCATCGCTCGGGATTTAAAAATGCCTGGAATATTTTTTCAAGAGTATACGAAACAGTTGTTTTAATAGATAACATAACTATAAAATTGGAAAATTCAAACTGTTTTCGATTCTTTTAATGTTTTTACCTAATGTATAATAATATTGAATGTTATGTTATGTTCAAACCGCGGTATTTTCAAATATTCAAATGTAAGAAATTTCAAGTTGGTTTTTTTTTCTCGTATAACAATGTTCTGTGTATCGTGTGAGTACGCCAAGTATACATATTTTTTATTGTACACGTACGATGTACAACTTTTGTCTTTTCGTCGTACAGAAAAATGTCTATAGTGAAAGTGTAAAGTAACTGTAGTCTATAATGTCTGTATAACGTCACCTAAGCTATAAAATTCAAGCAGGACGATGTAATTTTTTTTAGTACAAAAATGTATTTAGCACTCGTTATTTTTGACAGCGTACCTCGATGGGCGATGATACGATTGTTTTCTGTACTGATATCGCTGCTATTTTTTTTTCTTTTTCAGTTTTTGAGAACTCCTGCGATTTTTTCCATGTGAAATGGCGCATTTTTTGTACCATCCCTACCGGCTAACATCGTATATTGAAAAACTAAAAACGCGAATCACAACAGAAACGGTGAAACGTTGCAAATAGTGCGGAATGAGTTCGACTATCGCGTGTAGATGTTATTCGGGTTTCTACACGTTGAATACTTGTAATATTAACGTTTACGAAAAAACACATCCTTATAATATTACGTTCTGTTGAACGCGATCGGTAAAAGTTGGCCATAACTCATGTTGTTCGATAAAGATGAATTTCTAAGCATTCCGTTGCGAACAATGTATAAGCACCACTTGCCTCGTTTTCAAAGAGTTAATTTTCGTTTTTCAAACATGAATGTGAAAATAAAACGACCAACAGGCTAAAAAGTGCAGATTTTCGTAGCGAGTTCAACTCTCGAGACTGAACTCGTTATTAAAGTAGGTACTTTCATTGTCGTTTTAAAAATTATTTCACGGTCAACGGGGTTCTCTGTACACCTAGGTATGAACGACTCACCCAAGACGATCGCCAACGTTTTCGTGGCTTTTCTCTCCTTCCGGGCGGACGATTTTTCCCGTTTTTTCCGGCTCGCCTTGTTCACCTTGTATATGGTGAAACGGCTGCCGCTATCGGCCGCCTGCTTGTAATCCTTTTTCGAACACCTCGAACCGTCCTCCTCCGAACCGTTCCGGAGCATCGACGACAGCGATCGTTTCACCAGAGACTGCGTCCCGCGGTTCGTCGCGGCTGCTGCGGCCGGCTGTGACGACGAGGTGGTCGCCACCGTCACGGCCGCCGTCGACGTCGACAACGTCGCCGAGGAGTCTTTTCGTTTGGTCGGTACCTAGACGAGAAATTCGGATGGATATGGATAACTCATTCAATTTTAGTGGCATTAAACACGAACAAACTTAGAATATTGTTGTGTATTTCAAAATTGATTTACGGATCTTATAATCATGAGATAATTGTTTTTCAAAGTTTTAAGCAAACATTAGTACCAACATCTAGTGACAATGATTAAAACTACTATTTTAAATTGGACTGTGCCCAGTGTCTCACTGCGGCCACCTATCCTTTATTGAAGGCCACGAAATCGAGCAAAAAAAAAATACTAGGAACGAGTAGGTAATAAAACGCGTATGTTATTTTTGTGACTAGTCTAATAAATCGATAAATCGAAATTGTCGGAACGGCGTTTTCGCGATACAAAATATGACCGTCGAAAGAAGACTTTAATTTTGGCCGATAACGCTTGTCACTTGTCATTCGCCGACATTTTTTAAAAGGAGGAGTTGCAAATAAGTAATAGTTAATAAAATATTCGATTATATTTACTCTTTCAACAATAATTTCACCCGGCCAAGACTTATCATCGTTTTAGGAAGTGTTAGATTGGCAAAGATAAAATTTACAAGTAGGTAATTTACAAGTACCTACTACCAACTTAGGAAATTTGGGACACTTGTATAATTTGTGTACATAACCTTGGACGCAAAGGTTCCTTTACGACTTTTCCCCAGGAAAATATTCTAACGAGTAAAAATTAGTTTGCCGAGAAAATATCTATATAGGCATAAACAAATTAAAATTATTATTGTTTTAATCGACTGCGGAGAAGTTTGTCGAAAAAATGGTTGATGACGATGAATACGAATTAAACTACGAATAGTAAAAATTTTTCGTAAAAGTTAACAATTTATTCCAACCCTTATTTTGTTTGGTATTCGTATTAAATTTAACGTTTGTTTTTTAATCTTAACGGGATTCTTTTGATTCTTATTTACTCGAATGATTAACATTGATTCAACAGAACTGTAAATCAAGAAGCGTATTATATGCTCATAAACGAAGTTGTTTTAAACCTAATGGTTGATAACGTTCTCGAGAGTCCATTCAACTTTCATTGATTAATCTCCAACAATTTCATTGATTACAATTTTTATAATAATGAATCTCGTGAATCATTTACAAATAACTGTGAAACTATAGTGTTTTATTTTCACCTTATCGCCAATTTTGTCACTAATAGAACTGACCGTCTGATTAGGGTTTAGGACCTTAGTTACAAGATCCACATCCTGTGGTCTGGAATCTAAGTTTCCGTTTGGATCGGCAGTGATGTTTGCTGGTGTCGCCAACGATGCTACCACACTGAAACATGAAAAAAAACTAGTTAGTTTTAAATACACAAAGTCTTGTTATTTTGATTGAATACGCTATACAAATTTTTAGGTAATAATAATCAACGATTAATTATTTTATCCATAATCGATGTGTAGATAGCTAAAATAAGTCGAATAAAACATTTGTGATTTTATTTTATACATTTGTTAAGTCAAGTGCAGATTTAATTATAGAAAGCCATTATTCGTGATCATGATTACCTACCTACATATTTTATTACTAAAAATATTTTGGACATGAACAAAATTGAGACAGCATAATATCATTACCAGTACCTATATTTTCTATACTGTTTGAAAAATTATATTCGTGGCTAATTTTGTTTTTCTTTAAATATAGGTGTTTTTCGTTTGGTATCAAAAATTAGACATACACTAAGCTTCTCGAAAAATCAGTACACGTACATGTTTCGTGTTGTATTATTACTTATTTTTGAAACGAAAATCGATAGTGTTTAGAGTTTGAACGGAAAATCTATCTTTCTTATTATAGCCACCCGAGTGAACGTTTCTAGTGGATCTATTCATAGAATTGTCTCGAAACGAAACCTGAAGAAAAAAGGCGTTTGTGATAACATGTTTACCTGCTTTTAAAATACGTTTCAGTGTACGATTTGGAATTGTATTCTTTTGCTTCCGTGTTTCGGTATTTGCTTTCATACGAAGAAGGAACAAGAGAAAGGAAAATAAAAACGTTGCTTTTTCCCAAGTGTTTACACCTTTTTTACACAGTCACCATACTTAATAAACATAGAAAATAACTACTAAACCATAGGTCTTTATCAGTCGTTGTTTGCGGTCGGTATTTTGTGATGGTATTAACGTTATTAAGGGTGTTTTTCTTCCATTTCAGAAAGTACCACACGAGTGAACTAGTAAAAAAAGTCAAACAATAGTCGTCGGCCTGTTCCGCGTGGTACAAAAGTCTTCGTGTAGGTACATTTTGTACTCGTGTTCGATTACGTATTTAAACTAGGAAAAACGATGTTTTAAACCGTTTCAATACGCGAACGAATAAAAACAGCTCAAGAGCAGCATATGCTATCATTATATGTTATGTTTCTGGCGTATTTTAAGTTTCGATCGATCTGAATGGTAAAAAAAAGCAAAAACAGCCGTTGTTGCGATGTCAAAGAGAGTAATAGAACTCTTACTACCACTAATACTATTAACAATAATAATAATAATAATAACAATATATATATATATATATATATATAACAACATTGAAAGTATCAATTAAAAGCCATGACAATAATTTATTATCGCCCATTATTGTAATCAAACTCAAGAACAAGTCCGTCGATTAAATAGAATACGACAGGGCCTCGTTAAAATATCCGGGTTCCGAGTCGTTCGACTCAGTTTTCGCGCATTGGCATCGCAGGTTTATAGTTTGACAACACCACCGCTTAATCACTACTCAAAATTTAGTTTTGAATAACACAAACTTCTCACTTTAAGTTTGATTGTTGGTGTCGAATATAGGATACGAATGGCTTTTGTAAATTATGTATTATTCCATGAATCCATTAATGCGAACAAATCGCAATGATCATCGATCACGAAAGTTAGTTGGGGTGGATTCCGAGGAGAACGAACGGAGTAGCATTTATTTAATTTTTGTAAAACATTTTTTAAAATGTGTTTTTAGAAACATAGGGTATTGACATGATGTTATTACATTACGTGGTCGTCTGTGTGTAGCCAATGTTCACATTTTAAAAAGACAATTAAAATGATGGAAACGACTTTTTTACACCAAATGAAATAAAATGTAGTGTTTTTAAAAGCATTTTTGATTTTTATCTGTTTTGTTCATATAGCGTAGGACGATTTTTCTAACATTCAACGCGTATTTATTTTTAATCTCTTTATTATAGAATAACAAAATGGAACTGAAAATGCGTGAAAAAAAAAAAGTTTTGTGCGATTCGTATTAAATGCACTATGATTAATGTAATAAAAGTAATGATATTGTATTTATATGTACACAACGGAGTCGACCAGGCATATTCGTACTGTGTTTAACACGGGTATGACACGAGCTTAAAAATATTTAAATATCGAGCCAAATATGCGTTTGAAGCGTTTTCGAAAATTTTCATTATTCGGTTTTTTTGTTTTTGGTGATAGGTTTAAAATAATTTTCTCGTTCAATGAGATTTCCGTCTTTTTGTACATATTTACCATATTTACACTAGAACTGGATTTTGTCACACAGATAATGTTAATCGAGAGAAATCATTTTAACGCTCCTAACGTTCACGTTGTTTTATCTATTTTGAACGTTTGTAAAATGTTTATTTATTTTAAGCGTTACGTTAAAATATGAAACCGACGTAGGAAATCGCGAGCAAAGTTAGCGGCTCTGTTCATTAATAGTTGTTAATTGTTATACGGCCTCTCGTGAGCTATATAGACTTACCCACGTATATTTTCTGAAATCTTTCTAGGCACCAAAAAGTGACTTTCGAATTATGTTTTTTTTCATAGTTATTTTTTTTTTTTTTAATGTTTCGTTTGTGCGCGCACACGCCACCCGACAACACGAATACGTATTAATAATACCGAATTAAGGAACACGATAATTTCGCACTTACGCGGTTTCTTCCATGACCGTAGACAGGATGAAGTCTGTAGATTTGTCGTTGTGTATGATGTGACAGTCATCTGAACCCGGCGATCCGCCATCTTCTTCGTCGTCCTGTTAACACAAAAAACCCATTAAAATTACCCCGGACCGAGACGCATTGTGCTGTTATTGTTATTATTATACTCGTACACGTTCTGATGTGTGTGTGTGTGTGTTCGGGCGCCCCGGGGAGACAGGTAATATAATATGTGCGTTATGTGCGAAAAAAAATAAATTGGAACGTCGAGAAATCTGACTAACAAGTGATCTGCTCTTGGACGGTGTTTTGAATTGAAAATTTAAAATTTGCTCGGTTTCAATGTCGAGGGACTAACTACGCGCATAGTGATATTTCGCGTTAGGATATTTGTCAGTAAAATCGTATATTATTAGTGAAAACCGCGCGATTTCGTGTAATAGTACGCGGCAGAACAATCGAAACGAATAACGAAATATAGTGAAAACGTTGTCTGTACCAATTGTGCAGACACGTATTTACGTTTTTGCCGCCTTGTGAATTTTATTTCCACCAACTGATTAAAACTGTAGTGTTAGTATTGTGTTTACCATCACTATGTTACACTGTAACTGGATATTTTAAATAATTCATAAAGTCGCTCTTAATTAACTAGAGCCGCTAAAAATCTAGCGCCCTCTGATAAGCGCGCCACTATTAAATACGTCTCTGCGTTGTTATTTATTAAATGATTATAATTTTTTCTCATTTACAACAAAGTCGGAACATAAAAAAGTTACTTTTCTTTTAAACGATTATGAAAAAACAAATTAATAAATATATACATATATAGGTGGTGAACTTATAGAACGAAAAAATACAACTGCACGACGTGTGTCTGTGTATTGGATGAAAAACATTTTTTTTTCACACGCTAATTTTAGATATTGTTACATTTTGAGTAAACAACAATACAGCATGTTTTGCAGATTTATCCAAGTTTCATTTTGCGAGTAATTTTGATTAATGAATTGAATTCGTTCCTATTATTGTGACTGCAAAGGATCTAGTGAGTACATTACGGTGTTCAATAACCTGCAATATTCTAGTGAATCAACTTTGAAAATGTCAAATTGAGAAAGTTTATTAACGTGACCCACACGCGGTTCAAACGGCTATAGAAAAATATCGTGACGAGGTTCATCGGAGAACTGCTGAATAGCGGTGAAAATATTTCTTCAATCGTAAAAAAAATCGGAATCACTCTGGGTAGTTTGATGCTGTCGATATATCGGAAGGTTTAATAGATATTGCGTATTATATTACAATTGTAAGAAAATAACGATTCTGTGCGAGCTCAGTTAAGTTTAAGAAAAATGTGTCGTAACAATAGAATTTATTTTTAATCTTTTATTAGGCGTTAGTATTAAAAGTACCCAATGAAAACAGTTTAAAATCGTCGTAATTATTTAGATTCTTAATTTTATCATCATTAGAAAATAATATTAAAACTAATACCAAAAAAATCCAACGAAAAATGTGAAATATTTACCACAGAACAATTGAATGTTCTATTTTTAGAATTTTCCTACAAATGGTCCGAAATTCCTAAAACTGTACCCACCTATAAAGAATATTAATTTGAATAAGGTGTGAACATTTTAAACCGTTTGGTCCGTTATTTGAGGAGTTATTACGACTTAAATATCAATTGCACAACCGTGCGTAATTTCATTGTTATAATCAAAATAACAACCAATTATTTTTTTATACGTTTTCAGAATCTACTGGGCGGATTCTTTGGAAATATTACTATTCAGATACAAAATTTTGTTTTACAAAATGTGTATATAATTTTCGAATTTAAGATAACGATAAGAATTTACGATAAGAAGTTATCGTGATTGCCATACACTCGGAATCCAAAAATTGAGTAATTTCGTTATATTGAGCAGTCGAATCTTCCCGCCGAAAGTTTCACGGTGTACGCTCGCGGGGACGATAACGGCACACGATGTACATTAGAATATAACAAAACAATATGTACGGAAAGGAGTGTTATTATCGTGACACATCCGAAATGCAAATTGTCGAGAAGTCGCAAAAGATAAACGACGAGACCGAATGCCGTGCGTCGTTGCATTATTTTTGTCGTTTCGTTAATATTTAAATTTTTTTCCCGCCGTATGTTTAAATATTTTTACTCGTGACACGTTGTCGTGTCGCACCACGACTGTGTATTTTCTGTAAAAATTACCGGAGCCTTCCATTCGTTTTTCTTGATTATTTCGTACACGTTGTTTTGTATCGGTTTTATAACACAATACGATTTATTATATTGTAAAACACGAAAACACAATTTCATTCATACATATTTATAGTCACCGTTCGTTTGTAAAATGAAATTTTAAATTAGATTGCATAATACATGTTGTACACTCGTGAATTTCAGAAATCGTTCCATAGATAAATCGGCGAACCATTCGTGTTCATTACCTCTCGCTGTTATTATTATCTAAAAATTAACTTATCCGCATAGCTTTGTAAAACTAAACAAATTCAATAACTTTTTCCCCAGCTGTTCTCGGGTTACCTATAATTTAATCTTGACGTAAAGTTAAATTTAAAAAACTCTCGCGGGTAGTTTGACGGAGTAGCTGGGGGTCACTACCGGTTCGGAAGTTGTGGTTTAAACTTATATTGTTTAACATCTCAAAGCGAAGATGAGTCGAAAAAACGATTCTGAGCGAAATCTCAGATCGACAGGACAACGGGAAATGGGGTTAAATGTTAATTGTAAGATTCGTGAAGGAAAAACAACGCGAAAAAGTTTTAAAATAGTTAGGGGAACCGAGCCCGTGTAACTGCATGATTAATATAACACATTGTGACGCTTTATAGCAAAATATAAAATCGAGTTAGTCACATTTTATCTAAAAAAAAAAAAAAAATTCACAAAAATCGCCAATTTTGCCGATTTTCCAAATTGAAACGATATAAAAAAAGAAAATTCTTTTGTGCGACACTCAAAATTTTCTAGTGAAACTTTAAATTACATATTTCCAAACTTCTATTAAAATTTCAAAGCTTTTACATCATAATTATATTTTTTAATGAAAAAAAAATCACAAAGAATGATGGAAATTTTCAAAAATTTCAAAGTTCTATACTTAGGTAAAAAATGATTGAAATGTTTTAAATTTGGTATCGAGTTTGTATATTAGCTATGTTAACATTGTGTAGAAGTTTCTGGCTTGAGAAATCATAGTTACGGATGTTGTGACTATTCTCAAAGTTTTTTTTTTCGTCTTTTGGGTGTATGTTTTTTGGAATTGAAAATTTTGGTAAAACGTTAAACACTATGCACCAAAGATATAAGTTTAAGAAAATTTATCGACCGTTCAGATCGGAGCAATACCCAAGGCGCAATATATGACACAGTTGAAAAAACGCACATTTTTGTAAAATCAATAACTTCCTCGCCAGTGCGCGAAATCTAAAATTTAGGTATGTTCAAAGTAGTTTCTAAAATGTATAAACATCAACTTCATTACAAAGTGGTTTCAATAACGGTTAATATAGTCAACATGAACAGTACAACTATGTTTACTTTCAATCTATATTTTACTCTTAAAAAATGAATAAGAATTATAATTATTGTTATTGAACGTAATATTCGAGTTATTAATCATACGAACGGTTTCTAACGGCAATAATTTTCTTCTCCGATAACACTGATGTAGACATAAGCTCGTTTTATAAAATAGACTGAACATAATATACAATATCATGTGATAATTTATTAGCTATAATAATTTTAGTTTGAAGAACGACGAGAAACGTGAAACTGCGGGGGAATATAAAATGATTTCTTAGCGTTTCCAACGATCTTCTTGTCTAAACAATGAATTATTGTGGCTAATAAGCCATTATATCGGTATCGATTGACCATACATCAAACCGTTGGCCAGGAGAAATCTTTTAGTAAAATAAACAGGAACAATTTATACACGTATTATTTTTCTGAAAATTTAAGCAGCGAAAACGTCGACCGTAAACAAGATAAATAAAAAGCATTAAAGTGTTTTCGCAATTTGCAGAGTGCAGTGTTGAATGTTTCAGAAAGTTAAACTCAATAATTATTATTTATCCGACTATTATTCGTTACAGGTTTTTTTTTTTTTTACATTCACCCCATTCAATTTGAGATATTTTAATAACTATTTCTGAGGAATTTTGAAGAATTCGTTTTACGAAACTCGTCGTGAAGTGTTATACCTAAAATCATGTTCGAAATTACTAGTATAAAATATAAATTTATGTGTTTTATGCTGTTGGATTCCCATATTTTGAGTACGCTCGTTCCGATGTTTATTCTACTTGTTCAAACACGATAGATTTTAATATCATAGTTACTTTTAATAAATAAACAGCAAAACATAATATAACCTGATACTTTTTAGTGATTAAGTACCTAACTCTTGAGTAGCCTACGAAACAAAAAAGTAAACCAAACGGTTGTATTTTAAACGTAGGATCACGAATGTTTGAGTTATAGGTACAGTTGAATGATCGCTTTTGCTGCGGACAGATCAATTATTGATGAAAAATACTGTTCGTTCAACTTAAAAACGTTTGTTTTGTAATTACACTGTAAAAGCGAATTCATAAAGTACGTGACTAATTTTTGTAGACATCAGCTCGAAAACGGTTTGAGAGTTGGTGCGTCAAGAAGGGTTCGGGACGTAAAACTGTTTCCTTCTTCTCGTACGTGACGGAAGTGGTGGACATTCTTTGGAAAGGTTGTGTTCTCCACTTATTCAAATTTACAGTTTTTATTTCGGCGTACCGAACGCATAGTTAAAAACTGAATATTTTAACCGTCATCTCTCCGCTCGTTTTGAACCCTCGACTATAACTCCGGCACTGGAGAGAATTTTGAGCGGGGCATTAACTCGTTAAAAATTTGAATTCAAGAAAAAGTTAACTTTAATTCAGTCGATTAATTCGTCAAATTATTTTTTTTCCTTACTTTTAACTCAATAAGGGAACTTTTTTTTAAATCCAACTTGTTAACTCTAAGTTAATCTGTGATGATTAACATTTTTCAGTTAGAAAATTTTTTTAAAAGAAACCGAGAAAAGTTTTCTTTGAAAAGGAGGAAATGTCATTTAATAAAATACTAGGTCAGGTAAACACTGGGTACAAAACCATGCTGCGAAAAAAAAAAAAAAAATATGAACTACTATATTTATTTTAAATAATGTTTTTTTTTTTGTAAGTAAACTTTTAATTTAATAAATTAAAAAAATAAAGAAATGAACTTTTAACAAAACTTAACTTGTTTTTCCAACTAACAAAACGAGTTAAAAAATGTGTTGTTGACTTTCCTAACCTTCGTTTTGAGGGTTTAACTATATCCCGTTTCCCCCCAAAATATTAATTACTCACGAATTCGTCAACTCAAAGATTATGATTTTATGTATTAAAATGCGATGCTGGCCATTGACAAAATTAAAATCAAGTCAAAAAGTTAAGTCAATTTTTTTTTTCTATTTAACTCGTTGACTTCAATTTGGTTGATTTGGTATAATATAATTTTTTTTTTTGGAAATTCTATTTAATAAAAAGAGTGTTAGCAAGAAGAAAATTTCAAAAAATAATCGACAAAAGTTTTCATTAAAAAAGGATGAAATGGGTACAGAACCGTGTGAACTGATTCTCGTTATCATCCTCGTACGAAGTTAAGTTTTTTTTTTTCTCCGTAAGTTTGATCTGATTCGTTTGAAAGATTAAAAAAGAGATCGACTCTCGACTTGGCTTAATTTTTTTTGTCGTCTTTTTCAATCGACGAGTTAAAAAAGTTTGTCCAGTCTTGCTGAAATGATATTTAAAAAAAAAAACCCCCTTTCCTCCCGCCATCATAATAATAGTAGTGTACAAGGAACGAAGGATCGAGTCGGGGCGCGTAACGTCCGCTAACGCGAATACTTTACAACCTGACTTCCACTTCCGGTGTTGGTCGGGCCCTCATCGTTTATGGAAGAGCTTCCGGGCACCAACGAGGCGGTGGCCAGCAGCGTGGTCTCGGCCAACCGCCGCCGGGTTTGCGCCACGTTCTCGATGATGATCCCGGGCTTCATGTCCCTGCTCATCAGCGGCCGTCTGGCCGCTTTCGCTCTCCTCGCTCTCAGGTTCAACGCCTGCAACACGACACCGCCATCACTCGTCGTATACAATAACGCGTTGTTATTATTATACTGTCGACGCAACATTATTAAAATATATCACTGGGTATAGTAGGCCAGTTCGACTGTTTTTAGATTAAGACTTTTTTTTTTTTTTGCTAGAATATTCACTAGTCAATACACCTGTACAGGTTGTTATATACATACAACTATAAAGTATCTGTCTTTTACAACACTAACAATTAATGAGACCCAAGACTTTATATCGAAAATCACCCCCACACCCCAAAATATACTGTAATATTACACTTAACGTACGAACCGTAGACAGCGCTCGGATGGTGAAACTGAGTCGCCAAAATAAATGAACCAATCGTGAAATCAATGTTCAATTTATGACAATATGTTTTTCTCCTCGTTTAATATATAGTAACGTTTCATCGATCGGCATCCGGTTTATCATGGTAACGCTCGAGCGTCTAACACGTCATAACCACCTTTAATTACCGTTTTCTGCAGCATTGCGCCCAGGATTTTTTTTTTTTTGGGGACAGCGTCACGAGAAATTCCACGAGATGTGGAGGTAATTCACCTAAAATACTGCACGAATACGGATTATTCAAGAGGAATTTTTCATGGCGGGGTTACTAATCCCGTCCAGCGCTCTCTTCTATAGATTTGAAACCCGGCGTGATTCTTATTAGTGCAATTCAATCTTATTATTTGCGCGGATCCGTTGTTCCAGGGTTGTTTGCACAACACTTAGCCAGCCGGCAAACAATGCGGCGAAGAATCTTTTCTGCGGATTTGTCTGCGATCTCAACTACGACGTGTAATGTGTTTGAGTTTTCAACGCGACCAGTGCAACATCAATATATTTACTCGAAACGAATGAATTTCTAAATTAAGTCGTTACGTGTTTATAAAATTGGGCACAAACTCTAATTTTCCGGGATAAAATCATTATCCGATTATCATTTGCTCGGTTACGATACGAACGTCTCGCGGGCCGAACGGAATTCAAAGTGGAAGAAAATAAAAAAATACCTATCAGTAAATAAACAGTAGGATTCTTAGATAATTATTTTAAAAAGTTTTCCTGAAACTCTGATTTTTTTCAACGTACGAAAAAAAAAAAAAAAATTACAGCAGTTAACGACTATTTGTTCGCTATCAATCATTTTTACGTAACGGACGAATCAATCATTTTGCAAAATTACTTACTGATTTGTTACGACTGGTTCTAAAATTAAAAATTTTCGTTTGAAAACACATTGAGAAGGAGGTTGTATTTCTTCCTTCCATTATACCCTCGCTATCGTCCTACCACATGTACACTAAACACAATATTTTGTTCGGAATAGTCACGATGGTTTAATAATTTTCATTATTCGCAAGAATATACATATTACTTTATAGATCACAGATTGTTTTTTTTTTTTAAAAACTTATAATAAGTACATTGTGTGCACCTACATAACATCCATTTGAAAAAAAAAAATTTGTTCCACTCTTATCATATACATATATATATATAATAATTAATACTAATTTTAAATAATTCCGTTAAAACTATTCAATTAGGTATTCATCAGAACAGTGATAGTAAAATTCGGGTCACAAAACATAAATACAGATGAGGTCCCAGTTTAGTGACTGTATGGCGTCCCGTCTCTGTTTATGCGGTTTTTCAAATTACGAACATTCGGATAATATCCGTGTAAATACTTTTGAACGCAAATTAAAAATGACGAATACGACAATTTGTAACGAAATTTCAAAACCGATGAAAAAAAAAAACTGCCGATCGTATATAAAAACAAAAAAAAAAAACCGTTAGAAACGTTTTGTTTAAAACGAGATATTGCCCGTTATCGAGTGAGAAAAACTCTAGGAAAACATTGACCGCCACGCGTGTTGTTTTTTTTTTTTCAATCGCTACTACAACGTGACAAAGAATACCCGAAACTTAATTTATCAGTCGTTGTAAAAAAATAAAAACAATAAATAAATAAAACCACTTGGAAAAAAAAAAAAAAGACGGAAACTGTCACGGTCGTAAAAAAAATTACAAAATAAAAACGACTATTAACAACGGACGACCGGCGGCGCGGAGAGGCGAGTAAAACGCGGGTAAATGGCGAGTTGCGAGTTTTGTGACGAGAGCCGTCGGAGGAGGCGGTCGGTGACGTGGTGTATAATAGCTGCCTCGAAAAGATATTAAAAAAATAGTATATAGATGGTCTATCGAGGGAATAAAATAAGATAAATTGGTGAATCAGTGCGGGGACAAGTTGTAAAATTGCAATTTTAACCGTCGTTTTTCCTTTTTTTTTTTTACCGTATAAATGAACGCTAAAAATGTTTATTTTTTTTTATGTTTTTTTCGACGGCCCGAACAGATAAAAGTACGATAGCACCCCATCTATCACCGGCACAGCTACCGCCGATCATTGCCCCCAACCTACAGTTAATACCACAGGATGACCCTAAAAGAATATTTAAAAGACAATTTTATTTATTTTGTGTTAGCACAACAGTTTAAAAAGTTCACACGGTAAGTTCTTAACAGCTAGTTCGAGTTTCGTAGTTGGAAGTTTTTAAATGTACGATACCTATTGCTAGATGTACAGTCGTGTTGGCAAATGTTTAAAAATCAACTTTCATTTTTAAGACCAATCAAAGTATTGAAACCGACCTCGTTGTTGAAAATTAAATTTCATGAATATTTTTTTAGATTCGAGGATAATGTACTGTTTTTTTGTTTTCTGTCAACAACTTTTCGCATAGCGCCGATTTTCAGAGTCAGTAACTTCTGTACTAAAGGTTTTCGGACTCCGGTGATATTTTAGTTGAAGCTTTTTTTGAAGTTTTCGAACCCCAAAACAAAAAAACCGAGAATTTTACGGCGAAAAATTTGAAATTTTCAGGTTTGTAATGACGTTTTCGGGTAGACGGAGTGCTCCGACCGTTACTACGTCGAACACCGTATAAAAGTTGACAGTTAAATTTTATTTTATTCGAAGCATTTTTTTGATGATTATTTTCTGAGTTATGTGCCGAAAACGACGAATATGCACATCGAGAAAAATGACAAATCCACTGAAAAATCATTCCGTGTCGTTTTAAAACTTTTACACACTAAATTAATTAAATACCGTTGTACAAGATTGAAAATGGTTTTTTCTAATATACGCTTTTTTTTTTCCACGTATGTGTGTAATAGGAGTAATTTCGATGTTTTTTTTCTTAACCAAGGACTCGTGAGATTAGGCGGCTCGCTCGGAATCGTTCTTTTTCGAACGCTTTCGGACGTCAAACAATAAACCGCGACTTTGATCGAATCGATGACCAAAAAGCGTTATTTTTTAATACAACCGAAAAATTCAAAGCGAAGAAAAACTCAACGTCAGGTCACGTTACAAGATTCAGTTTTCAAAACGAAAATTAGTGAATATTACCGTTTATCGAGGAACTTTCATAGACATTCCCCCACGGCCCATAACCGCTGTATAAGTGTACTGTAACGCGCTCTGGCGGAATTCGATAGTAACTCGTTCGGTTATTTCGCTTCATCCCACTTCACTCACTCGCAGTGTTTCCAAATTCGTCGAGTTTCAACCACTTTTGGAGGAGATTTGGGGAGAAACTTTTGTAAATAAGCGTAAAGATAAAGTTTAGTAAAAAAAAAAAAAAACAACTTTTTAATTTTAAAGACGACAGTCAGTTTTAAAATACGTCTTTTATTCTTTGTGTAATTCTGGAGATTTTTTCTCTTATCAAATTCTGGAGAATTTCCAATTTTTTATCCGGCAACACCGCTGCTCGCGAGAGCTATTCACGACAACGTCGGGGTATCATCGGCCGTGCGACGCGTCGGTGGTGACGCTGTCCCGTGGAAGAAAGTCATTAACGGGAAAGCGCGTTTATTATTTTGACGTATTTACATCGTTATACGGCTGCTGCTGCTGCTGCAGTGACGATCGTAGGATATTGAAAGTTTATTATACGCACAACTTTTGGACGGCTAAAAAAAAAAAAACTAAACAAATAATAAAAAAAATAAAGATTTATCATCTCCGAGTGTGCAGAGAGAGAGAGCGACGGCGGCGGTGGTAACGCGAGTAATTTTTCTTTAATTTTTCTCTCTCCTCCTCTCTAACCTGCTCTCGTACACTACGTACTAATAATGATGTCCTCGTCCGCCTCGTGTCGCTGCTGCCGTCGTGTTATATTATCATTATTAATTATTATTATTTATTATTAAATTTAACATCTAATGTTTTTTCTTCTTTGAAAAATTGCCTGTTTAGGCGTTAGAAAATAAAATAAATAAATAAATAAATAAATTATTATCGGAACAAACTTTCATTCTTTCGCGCGTTGTCGCCCGTATATTTTCATCACATTTTAATAACGCGAACGTTCAGCCGCAGTCGTATTATGCGTTATTATAGTATTGTTTTCTGTTCACAAAGTGTGTGAAAATTGTTCCATACACCCGATATTGTCGTGTTAGATATCATCATCATCGTACATCGATGGGCCCGAAGCGTATTGTCGACTTTTTGTGTTTAGAAGCGACAAACAAACGGCCTTCAGATCGAATGTAGAGCATTCGCGACGTCTGTATTAGAAACAATTATTCGCACACACGCGCGTGCACAAGTCAATAACGCGGCGACATCAGAAGAATTGATTGAAGAAATTTGTATTGTCGAGTCGTAAAAACCGCAAAAAGCTGGAGTAAATCAAACACACTCGCCGACGACCCGGTGTTATTTTGGAAAAACAAAGTTACATTCGTAAACATCTCGACTTTAGGAACCACTTTTTCCATTTAAAATCTGATACGTCCGAAATCGATAAAAATACAATATAAATTAAGAAATTTGTAAATATAAGCAGTTCGTAGTAATAATTTATTATAATCGGATGTTTATTTGTTTTTTAGATTCTGAGTGTTAGCGAAGAATATTGTTTTTACAATGGTGTTGTTTTTTATTTTTGTTTCTCTGTGAACACTTTCGAGAGTATAAGGAATGCTCCCCGATTTTTACGTTTAATACCTCTAATGAAAGGTCATTTCACTCTAATTATTGTACTTTGAGAGGTTTCAAATTTGAAACTCACAATAAAATTAAGGTCGAATTTGACCAAAAAACGTTAAAAATTACGGCAAAAGTGTTTTTTTGACATAATCGATTTAGTTTTTCCGCCATAACTTCCAAAGTATTACTAAGTAGTAGAACTAGTTGAAACATTTAAACAATATTGAAACGGGCAAATTTGGTTCAAGTTTCAAGTGATTTTGAATATTTTTGAGCTAAGTATAAAACTCTAAAATTTTCGAAGACTTCTTTGTGGTTTTGATTGGATAAAAAATGTAATTTTCGACAAAAAGTTTTGAAGTTTTATCACGAGGTCAACAACAAGTATATACATATGCTATTAAAAAAAAATTCGAAAATCCCTAGTCGCCATTTTTTATTTTTAATCGTTTAAATTTGAAAAATCTTCAAAAATTGGTCATACCTTATTTTTAGAAAAAAATTTGTTACTCACACAAGTTTGTTATTTTAGAATTGAAATTAAAATAGGTTACGTAAAACACAGTTTGCTATCTGATAAATGTTCAAAATAATCCGCTGAATAGATTTCGAAGGCGTACAAAAAAAAAGTGTTGAAAAACGGTGCATTATTAACAATGAAATTACGCGCACTATTATGCAATCGATACTAAAATCGTGTTAAATCGAAATAAACGGCTTTTATTTTTATTGTTTTTGTGGTTGACAGTAATAATTATTTATACCTAATAGGTATAAAATGAATTGTATACATTATGTTTTTTCTGCCTCACGTAATTTTCCGTTATGGTAATACAATATTTTAATCGTATTCAATTTTCGCGTTGAACGTGATAATATGGAATATCATTTTTAATATTGTTTTTAAAATCTGTTTGAATTTTGACTACTACCTACTTATTTTCATGCGAGACTCTACGAACAGTTAAAAATTAAAATATTTTTTTTAAGTTTAACGTTTTAAAAAGATATAATCTCTTTTAATATTTATATAAAGGTTTTCTTCCAGTCGTACTCATTTCAAATTTCGGTCAAACACGTATTTACATACATTGTATCCAATACACGATTAATGCAAAATTCTTTGCGACAAAATATGTTATTGCATGTTTATATTAAATTAGCTTAAAGACTATGTATATTTATCGATCAATTTTATCGTGGTTACGATTTTTAAGCGTATTGAGACAGTAATACCTAATATTTCAAAACCTCATCCAATGGAAATAAAATGGTAAATTTTTTATTTCGCACGGAAAATAACATTTAGTATCGATATATCTGGTTTATTCGTTTCTATTCCGCAAATCTTTTTAATAATATTTGTGTATCGTTTAACTTGCTCGTATATATGTCAATTTTTACGATACCTATTCGGTTATTCGTTTCAATTGTTTACTATTTTCCGAAACGCTACCCGGTTTTCAATTCGATTGTTTTTTTTGGAAGAACGGATTTTATTAAATTGCACTTTAAACCCCGCACAAAATCGTAAAAATCATAGTTGATATATCATTTCACAGTCGAACAAAGAATACGTATTATCGTAGGTAATACTCGTATATTTTCACCTTTATATAACGCCTAGGTTTCATGTTTTTTGTGTATAAAATTTAAAATGTAACCAATATATTACTATAATCGTATATATATTGTTATGCGTTAAGCTCACTTTTTTATTCGTCATGTTTTGAATATTTTTCCCGCTATATCGTGTATCTACTACATATTTAGACGATAATTATTATACTATAGTTATAATTTTGGTGCATGGAATTCGCAAAATTGTACTCGTAACGACTTATTGTATTCAAACTCGTAATTTACAATTGTTTATAAAGTTCAAATATAAGATCTTATAGATCACTTTTGAAAAAAAAAAAAATAAATGAACTAAAATAACCACGGATTCGACCCTACAGTTTGATGGGAAACAGTTGTGTGTGCGTGCTACGGTGAAGAAATGTCGATGAGGAAAAACGGGAGGATTTTTGTTCCATGTATACTGAATTTGATACAAAGATACGGTTCTGGGGGAAAAGCAGCGCCTATTTTAAACGTTTCTAAAACCTACGATGTCCCAAAACAAAAATTGGTCGAAATACGTCTAATCGTACTCGAAGACACTAACCGGATAGGCATAAAATCCGATTTCATTTGTTCACGTAACTATATTAGTTCGCCATTTTAACAAGGCTGAATGAAAATCTGTTCATTTCATATTATATCTAGGTATCTATTTTATATCGTACTCACATTTATACTATTCGTTTTATTCAATTATTCAAAAAATCCATTTGTAAATAACATTTTAGCATTAGTTTTGCATATTACTGCGATTCCGTATAATATGTACATAATACGGACTGAACAGTTAACTACAAAAAACTAGAAATCTATACACTTTGTATATACATATACTATAAAAAAAACTATACACGTTTCAGAGTTATTTTATAGTTGATTCGGCCATTTAAAAAACCGACACGATAGTCACGAATTTTTGAAAAAATGTCTTTTTTGTCAAATTTCATAATTACGTTATACACCTACGTGTTGGTTACGTGTTCTGCGCGATAACCGCATACCTATTATTGTGTCATATTTGATGCAAACTACAGGAAATCACCGCAAAAACTACACAACGACTTTTTGGGCAGTCTTAAAACAAACCCGACCTTTTATACGCATTATAAGATTTACTGTCGCGGAGTATAAAAGTCGTACGAACGCTTTTATTACTTTTTAGAGCTATTACGAAGGGCGATGGCCATTGCAAAGAGCGGGGAAAAAATTGAAATTCAATATTCTGCGGTAAAACGACTGAAATTCGGTTTGAAATAACGTTCGGGACGTCTTCGCTCCGCCCGAGATGAAATACGCCGCAGCGCGTGAAAGCGCGTTGTGAACGTTGTTTATAGAGGCGACCCCGTCGTAAAACTAAACAATAAAATCGTACGTACTTTTACATAAATATAATGCGGTGATTATACGTGACAGTTTTGCGGAGATAAACGCAACAGGTATCCGAAACATTTTTCTCTCGGAGAAATATTCCGTTCCGGCCGATGATTTCTCCTCGTCGTCGCCGTTCATATTTATCTCTAGGAACGGTTGTCACGCGGGGGGGCCCCCGCGTCGGAAACGTGTAGAGTTCTATCAATTTTTCAGCGAGCAGATAAATTGAATTGCTGCATCCCCCGATCGCGTCCACCAACCAGCTCGGGCTCGAAGTGCCGCGGCACAGGGGTAGTAGGTTTCTGGAAAACGATTTCTTAGAAACCTTTTACACCGATCCTTGAACTTGTCTGCGATACGTACTTATATGTATATATGTGTGTGTACACAAGGATATGGATTCGGAGACGCGTAAACGACGACCGGTGAAGGGGTGTGCGTGGAAAGAGGAGACCAAATAGTTTTTCCCGGGGGACGCGCCCGAAAGTTTTTGAAACTGCAGGTCGTCGTATTTTGCGTGCACTTTGTTCTTATATACTTCTTACGGTTTGAAAAATATGATTTCCGAATGTTTTAAAAAATAATATATATATGTATTTTGTTCGAGCTTATGAAACCGTCGTGTCGCGCGACCGATGAAAACGCGCTTTTTGTTAGGCGCCTAAGCGCGCCAACTAAAATATCAAAATCGCAATATTCGTTTTGGCAACGTCGCAAGACTTTTAGGGAAATATGCTAAGTATTAAATAAGTTGAACGTTTCGAAATTGACGATTTTTGGAAACGAGCCAGTGGCGGGCGAACGGATGCGTAAACTCACCGCGTGCTTCAAACGGTGGGTGGTACTCAATTGGTTTATAACGCGCTCGTGGACGACGATGAGATGATATTCAAACGAATCGTAAATTAGCGAGAAGTCGTAACAATTATTATTATTATAATTGCGTTTTAGGCGAAACACGCGAATTGTGTTTTGCCACGGTCGGCGAGCGAATACTTTAGTCGATGAATTCTCGACATCGGTCGGCTCCAGGTCACGGGCGGGTACCGAACGGGAAAAGAGTGCTTGGAAATAACTTTCGGTAGATAATTATTAATCGCTCGAATACAGTTACTTTAGGACGGCACGTATATTCTTTATTTTTTTGAATTAAGAGCTTAAAGGATAATAAAAAAAAAAAATTGCATTGCTGCACATCCGCGGTAGCTTAGGTACAGTAGTGATTACGCATTTTTGTGAAGAACGAACGGTTTCGTTTGGGAGAAAAAAGTCGTTTTGTTGTATTCATGACACGACTGTACTTGTTTTTATGAAAAACATTCCTATACCGTTGATTTTTTTTGTTTTACTAACAATAAAACGAGACCAGAAATTAATGAAGATAATCATCAAGTAAGTACGGTTTATTTTACGACAGTTGTTGTTTGTCTAGTTATTACGCGTTTGAATATTTTTACTCAATGTTATAAGTTAATTGTTCTGTTGAACGATAAATTTTAATACCTGAGCGGAATATAATATTCATTGAATTTATATGTTTTTTTTTTGTTATCCTATGATTATTTTTTTTTTTTTGGGTAGAAGGAGTGCTACAATCTTTACGTAAAAGTACTCTTAATGTTCAAGTATAGGATGACGAATTCAAGATTTATTATTAAGTTCCCCCGACTATTTTTCTTCCGAGTCAACCACTGTTCCGATCTTTACACAAAGTACCGCAAAAAATATGAAAGAAACAGAATTTCCCATAATCGCCCCGAACGATTTGAAATTATCACTCGCCATTAAGGGTCAAGCAAATTTGTGTGTGTAACTGGAAACGATTTCAAAATATTTTTAACAATTTACAGATCTTTACAACTTTGTAGCATTATGATGTCTTGTGATTTCATAAAAGTCTTTAATTTTCAATTTAGAAAGAAAGAATATATATATATACTTCAAAATGCGATCAATACAATTTTAGCTTTTAGAATTTTTGTATCGTTATTTTTTCATTTTTGTCATTTATTTTTGACCTTTCAAAATTTATTTAAGTCGGTTTGAATTTTCACGGATCATAATACAACGAATGAAGTATTTTAAAAAATTTGAGTCAAATATCACACTTAAGTATATGTTGTTATTATTTTGCTCAGTTCGATCGGAATCGCAATTTTATAAATTAAATGTATACATCAAACTTCTACTTCGAAACCAATGACCCACTCAAAGGTCCAAAGCGAAGTCGCCGCTTCAACCAGTTACCCAAACGGTATCATGGAGTCAATCCCTTTTTTAATTGTTTAAAACCGATAAAAACTTGTTTTTCCTATTGGTCTCGTTAAGTGTTTTTTAGTTTTCGATATTTGTTCAATTTTACTTACCAAGTACCATCAGTTAACAACAGTTCGATGTCAGTGTACCGGACCAATTAACAATTATCGATCGGATAAGAAAGATAGTGTATAATGTATAGTTTCAAGAGAAATGGGAATTTTGTCTCCATTTTATTTTAAAACTTTATCAATGTAGAAAGTCGTCGTGTTTCGAACTTTTACTGATTTGTAACCACCCGACGCGGATACAAAGTTTACTTTTGTGTCGGAAACTCTTAATTTGTGGTTACAGTGTTTGAATTCAGCGCACACTTACTCGAACACCGCGGCGCGGACATAGAATTTGTATTTCTTTTTTCTTAAAACAATTTATCATTCAAAACATAATTTAAGTTGGAAGTTTTGCACTCGAAACGACAAGACATTTTTCACGAGCTACTCACTCACCTGCAATGTACCACACACAAACACGCACACGCGTTTAGCACATTAGCACGTTATTTTGTGGTTACACTGTCATAACAATGAGAATTAGATTCAGGTACGAATTTATGGCCTTCGTTTAAAATTTTGATTATTTTTCGGGTTGTTATTTAAAAGCGTGATTGCGTTTCAAATTCCACGACAATCTACACCGTTAAAAAATGATGATTTATTATTTACGTAGAAATATGTTTAGATCGTATATCACTGAGAAAGTACAGGTCATAGTTTTTAGATAGATGTCAATTGTTGATTTTATGCACATTTTTTCCCCGAGAATAAAAGAAACGTGCACTGTACTCATAAATGTGTTTTGCTAGTCTCACGTATTATTTATATTGGTCGTGTTGTAATGTTTAGGCAAATGATTCGTATTGAAAAATACGATTCGACCAATATAATAGTTTATTTTATTATTTATTACTATTTCGTAGTATATTCTATAGTATAAAATACGGAATAACGTCGCTCGTTTAAATTAATTTAATCGGTTTATATAGTAAACTATGTATGAGCTCACTCAGAACCGTTATATTCGTAGGCGAATCATCGCGTACAAATGTATAATTTATACAAGACACCTCGCTTGTGACTAAACCTTCCGAACCGCTGCAAAGTCCGCGACCGAGAAATTTCAGGATTTTTTTTTTTTTAAATAAATCTTAAATTTAACCGTAACGGAGTTAGCCGAATCTTACCAACTTTACACCGGTATTATTGATTCCTACTTTTTCGATAATTCCAACATTGATACAATCGTCGTAGCGCGCACAGTAATCACTTTTTTGCCAACGTCCAAACGTGATCCAGTAACGTTTTGTTTGCAAAGTCGGTTTTCAAACCAAAGTAATATTTTGTCTCGCACAAACGTTTCTGACGGTACAAACACCGCACAAACGTTTCGCCAAATAACATTTTTACACAAACCCCGCGGATTCGAGTGTTTCGGTATACGCTTTCGTGTTTTAGTGCCCGCGGGCGGGTGAATTAATTATTATTTGAATACGAAGAGGTGTGAGAATTCACGTCATTCGCAAAACGTTGCTCGCCGGCCAGTGTTCGCGGTCACCGCACGATTCGACCCTTTCGGCCGGCCGAATATCGTCCATTTTTATTTGTTCGCCGCACATATTTTAGTTAGTACAACAGTGATGATAATAAACGAAAGATACCTACACCTACCCGAGGGCGTGCGCTTAATATATTAATATTATTATTATTATTGCTATCATCATCATCATTTATACGCGAATATAATACGTGTTACAATGTACGAGTGATGTAAAATACATACAGAACGCGTGTACGATGATGAGACTTTAATTAGGTCATGCGCGCGCTCCCGTGGTAGAAATACCTCTTTATCAATTAACACCGTTCTGAAAATGGAGACGGAGAGAAAGCCACGAGTATAGCGCATTTGTCGCGAGGAAGACCGTCGACGGCGTGTAAGGAAGGGCGATTTAATTAAGTAGGAAACTCGTACGCGCGCACACTGACGCCTTAGGTACCAGAGCAGCATCAACAAAGTCAATAAAAAGCTTGTAAAGCGTGTAAATTAAACAGAGAAAAAATGAAAAAAATTACTGCGGTTGTCTATGTGTACTTTATACGAACGATTGATTTTTAACCGTCGTCGCGTAAAAAATCATTTTCTTTTACACATATCTATGATGTTCATAACATGGTTTCAAAGTTTTTCAAACAAATACGAATCGTCGATGTGATACTTTGACGATGAAAAAATTCTCTTTCGAATACAAACTATGTTTATATATATACTGTATAGACCACGAAATGTATTGCGGGCATACCGTTTAGCTATACGTACAATTATTAGTTACAAAGCGGGTATTTGATTTTCGTCGAACCAAAGTAAAAAACATTGACTTTTTGACCATTATTTTGAATTATTTTTTTACCGTGCCGCGTTTACCGATATAGTTTTCGTAAATTTATTACTTTGTAATTTGACCATCGTCGAAACGAACGCATTGGGTTATGTTTTGTCATTTAAATTGTGACACGCGAATCGAATAATTACTACTTTTGGGTCACGAGATTACAGTTTGTAAACGCGAACGAACTTCTTCACGTAACAGACTTTTTCTGAAAAACATTAAATACACTATATATTTTGAGATAGAAAAAAAAAATCCCGCCTCGATTATTATTGCTGACATCCAGTCTTCCACGGTAGGTACTTAACTTGGTACTAGACTTCATTGTTGCTAGGGCAGAAAATCCTGTTTCACACAAATACGTAGTTGCAAATGGAACTAGTAGTATTCTCGTGGCTTTTTCAAACAATATCGGGCACTTTTCTTTTACACTTGCCCAGAATCTCGTTAACGAGTTGTCTTGTTGATGGCTCGTGTTGATTGTTAACACACACTATACAAAATACAGAACGCGATTATTATTACGGAAATTTTACTACTCTTTTTTCTGTCCTACTAATGCAGTGTTGATTTTTAAAATTTTCTCGCGCCCCACACTTTGAGAACCTCTGCCGTAATGTTAGGTCGATAAATCATTAAACAAAACGTTCTTACGATAATAATACAATATGTTTAAACATCTTGTAATGTTTAACAAAACAGTCATTCTCATGTAAGCACTCAACGCGCTTTTTGACAAAAGTCCGGTTTATCTCTCCGCGATTTTGTGTCGTCATCAGTCCGCGGGCATTTGAAACCATTCGAGACAAAAAGAAAAGAAATAAATGAGAAAACGTCTGTTGTTGATTTTATCGAATCGTACCGTTCGGCTGTCACGCGCCACGTATAGTAAAAGAATAAACACATCTTATCCACGTCGGAACACAAACAGATATCGTAATATATTATATTATTATTTTTAGTTCCGATGTAACAATACATGTTTAAACATTTTTCAAACAGTATAATCGTGGATAGTAGGTACGTCTGTATTTTGTTAAATGATGATTATGAAAACGCTTTTGGTTATGTAAAAAAAAAAAAAAAAAGTTTGCAAAATTATTGAACTCTTAAAAATCAGTAGGTAGGCTTTATGATTTTAAAAGTCTATTATTTCAATGCCAAAAATAATATTGGTGTTTTTTTATTTGACCGATTTATAAGCAGTAAAATAATCTTTATACACGTGTCACGGATAACATGATTTTTTTCTGAACTCCGGTAACAAACTTGGTATAGTTTTATACCACATAATAACAAATGGACGTCGATACGTTTTTATTACCGCGTACGTTTTCCAAATAATTGTTTTATCACGCGGCGTTTCATATTTAATTTGAGTTTACATAAATTCATCTACAAAGACGGAATGATTAGTGACAATCATCGTAAGGAAAATTTAGACGGTAATAATAACAATAATAATCAAGGAGCCTAATTCTCGGGTTTTGCGTGTAATCATCTAATTTGCATTCCGATTGAGACTTAAAGAAAACACCAACCGTCCCACTCGATCTCAACTCTAAGAAGGGCAGTCCGCGTCTAGTGGGTGATCATTTTGCCTAAGTTGTAAAGTCACTGATACAAGAAAAATACTTTCTTTACCTACGTTTTTGTATTGATTTTAATTTTACACTCATAAAAATTGAGTACATCAAAACGTAAGATAATAATAATGAAAAACAAAATCAATTACGCCGCCTGTAATAATATATTACACGAAACGAATTCGAGTATATTGTTAAAACTATTCAGTGATCGAAGCATATTAGTTTTTTGTTTAAAATAAAGAATTTTTCGTTGTAAAATATTCGAGCTTAAAACCATTGTCAGCACATGAGTTTTAAAACACAAACGTGAATTATATATTACATTTGAAACACTTAAAAATATAATGTAAATAGTTAAGGTAAAAACAGTAGGTACGTATTTACCTTTATTTGGAGTTCATTTAGTCAATGTCGATATTTTACCTATAGGTCGTTGTTTCGCTTTAAAAATAAGAACGAGCAATGAGATTAATACTTTTCTTTCACATGATTGCGAAGTCGTGGTTCACTATATAGTTTCAATTTATTGAAACAACATTGGAATAATTAACATTCCCATAAAAAAAAAAATGTTGTTCGTACATAACGGCCATCGGAGAATATTATAATATAGTTCAAAAAACTGAACTAACAAAAATATATTACACGACATTTCTTATTCGATCGAAACTACTACTATTTTAAATGCAATATTAGCTTTTTATTTTCGTCCAAACTTTTGGACAATACGCATACAGATAGAATTCATTAATAAAAAAAAAAAAAAATACGCAACGTTTGTAAAATGAATTGAAAATTTTGAACACACAAGCGTATTTTGTCCATTCTATTTCATAATTTAAATAATAAAATTGCATTTATTCGGGTAAATCGAATTTCTTTGAGCGTAACGGTATCTTCATAATACAAGGGTATTGTTTACTTTACAAAAGCTCGATAAAATAAAAAAAAAATCGACCGACGATAACGTCCGTATAATGGTCGTTGATCACCCTATATTTTCACCTTCTGCTTTGGACGTTTCATTTTGAGATTTCGACTGCAGTCGGGGTTCGCGGAGGGTCGCGGATGATCGGCCATCGGGGGTATTTTAATCCTCTTTTCATTTGAATATTTTATGGGTCCTAATTATTATTTTGCCTTCGTAACGTGCGCACGAAAATGAAAGTAGAATCAGACCGAAAGGGTAGTGTAATTAAAAATGAAGTAAAAAAATTTTTTTTTTTTTTGTGCGCTCACCCGCGGCTTATTCAAAATAGGTACTTTTAAAAAAAATTTACGTACGCCCATTATACGCGTGAATTTATGTTTTTTGCAGTTTGGAGTCGCGAGATATCGGTTTAGTTACAAACGAATGTTAATTTTGAATTGATTCTATAAAGCGAGTACACGTTTTCGACAACAAGTCACGATGCTAAATCTAATTTATATTTTAAGACGTGCGTTAAAATTCTGTTGAAAAATATTACAAAAAAAAAAAAAGGTTCGAAACACAAAAGTCAGAGATGATAACAAAGTGTTTTTTTAATTGAACACTTTATCCTTAAATATACACATATACTATTTTAGATTCCTAACCTACTGTTGATTGTCGATTTGAAATCTCAGCAACTCGTATATATATATAAACATTATAAACGAAGTTCTTACTTCTCATCGGTTGTCTTTGAATTTCCATTATTCATCACGCGAATCACCACAAACTATGTAGTGTTAAATTTATTCGATTACTCACAACACCACCAATTAAGACTGTATATTAGAGACATAATATTGTGATACAGACAGAATCTATATCAACGTAAATCTGTCAAGTGTACTTTTAATGTTCATCATAGTAATATAAAAAAATTGTTGTTTCATACATGTGTTAACACGGATTCAGGTAATGATTTTTATCACCGTAAATCGTTTATTTATAATTTGTACATTCGCGCAAACGTACTAAATCATCGTTAGAGCGATCGACTCGAGTTTTTTTTTACACGGTAAATATTGAAAAGGAACCGCGGTATTAGTGCAGTGGCGAGTACGCCTTGGACGGGTCTTCGCGTTCAAAATTGTGGTTTGTCCGTATTGTTTAATATCTCGAATCAACAATCGTTGCATTCGGGAAAAAAAAAAACGATTCTGACCGAGCTATATAGTTCTGAGATAGGTCCTGGGTGAAAATAAAAAAAGAATTACTCTTCTATTACACGCGCGGGTACGTAAAAAAGCGAAAACTTTTTCAATCGTTCGTAACGTATTAAGTACCTTCATTCATAGCTTGAAAACGACACGGAACGATTTTTTACAGCGATATACAATAACACGTACTGGCGATTTCCGGCACGTAGGTAACTCGGGAAACAATGAAAACATCGAAAAACGTTTCAAACGAAATTCGATGTTCGCAATCCCGACTTGTGTGTGTGTCAACGTAACGATTTTCAACATTTTCGATTCGTTTCTGGTTTGTGGGGTCGAAACTCGCGAAAACCCGACCAGAGTACCGTGGCAGCCACAGTTTTAGAGAAGACGCCGACTTTCGATCGTCGTGTAAGAACAGTACAATCTTCGAAAAAAAAAAACAACATTTTCAATCACACGGATTCGTCCAGCAGTAGTACGAGCAGCAGCAGTCGCTTTTTCCGCGGTAAAATAATGCGCGAGAAAATATGATATTTGTATGCGGACGAGAATGTTTTTAAGGACTTTTCGGGGCGCGTCACGTCCCGCGGCATCCGCGTCGTTTTAGCCGCGCGCGAGGAATTCGTAAAGCGCGCGCACATCGTACACGTTCATTATTATTATTATTATTGGGAGGTACGCGGGAATTCGCGCTCGATAGTAAAAATACGTTCGTATTGTAATATTTCACGGGTGCGTATTAGCGAAAACTCGAGCCGATAAGAAAAATGGCGGCGAAACGCTGCGGGTCCGGGTGCTCATGAATGCGTAATGCCCGACGGAAGGTGTACTGTAACGCGATTGAAACTTGTCCGATCGGCAGCAATAATAATGATGTTACGTTTTGCTCTCTCTCTGCTCAAAACGCCATCGAAAATGTATAAGAACAGTTTTCCCCCGGAGTGTAAATCAACGTTTGCGGGTGTAACAGAAAAAAAAACGGTTTATATCGCAGTCTCACCGGTATTGCCGTGATTTCCAAACGTTGACTAGTTCTCAAACTGTGGTACGCGTTAAATTTTTTAAGGGGTACGAGTCAACAGACCTTTAAATTAAAAAAAAAACTCTAAAATTCAAGGTGACATTTGCGAATTTCGGGCTTAAAACGATACCGTATCTAACCGCGTTGAGAGTGCAATAACATATTGATGAGTAACCGAGAACATGACTGGATGATACGTGATCCCTTCGATGCTGATGCTGACCTGACTGTACTTTTGAAAAGGAGCTGCTCATTCAAGTCTCGTGTGATTCCACGATGAAACACTCGAGTGTTCTGGTACCGCATTGTTAGATTTCTGGATCCGCGTTGGAAACGAACAAAAAACACGGATACTCTTAGAATGTATTTCAAATAATACTTTCAAATATTTCTCAGAGTACTTAAAATACGTGTTGAAGTACTCAAATACTTCGCAAGACTGGTCGTTGTAAGATTCTAACTTTTGATTTCAATCACGACGGTCGATACTAAATTTTCCAATCAATCTGCAGTGTATCTAATTTACCAGATATTTTGAAAACGAAGAGATAATTGATGCGATCGAAAAGTGGTTTGATAAAATAATGAAAAAATCACTGACCGGTTAGAATCGGCGACTTGATAGTATAGAATCTGATATCTAAGTGAATTATTCCCATCGAACAGTTCAATTGATCAACGAATAATAATCGACTATTGTCGATATGATCATACGTCACAAATTTAGAGTTGAAAAAAATTCTAGTGATTTAGTTTAAGAAAAATAAAAAAAATATATTTCACATCATAGGTAGAGACCTACCTATTGGATGATAGAAAAAGGTTCTTCAAATACTGACTTAATCGTTAAATAACACATAGTTTCGAAAACCAAACACATTTCTAAATTTCTCGCCTACCCGAAACCGTCTAAAGTTTTCGTCACTTTGTCGTTGTAATATTGGACAGTTAAATTAAAACCCATTGTTCGAATTTACTTTCGCTGATGTCTGCGACGACGACGACGACGACGACGACGATATTGTCGCTTGCTTTAATTAATTATTATTATCGCCGTGTTTAGTTATGCCGTCGCGAAACCATCTCCTGAGCCCCTTTCTTTCCTTTCTCAATTTTATCGCCACCAGAAACGTTCGAGTTTCCTTTGTAAGTTTTTCCGAGCAAAGAGAATAACACGGGAATTTTCAAAACGGCAATCTGTATAATGGACGATCCGCGGAACGTTTCCGCGTAGACATGATAGTATACCCGCGACGGCATTTAACATGAATTTTGTGTGCAGTATTGACGTAATTATTTCGGGGGAAAATATTTGAAAACGGTAGATAATGTCACAGCCCATAAGTACAAAATAGACGATGCGCGTTTTACTTTTTAATACAAAACAGTTTTGTATACGTCAAAGTAAAAATAAATTTTGTTCCAAGTTATTCGAAAGAATCGAATTTTAATTTTAATTAGAGTAATGTTATTCAAAGTAAGTAATATAATGATCAGACGCATTCGCTGTCGTACAGTGTAGTATAATATACTAAAATTAGGAAATTTTCGTACCGGTCGGAAAATTCGATTTTATAACTGTAGTAAGCGATAACACGTCCGCACCAAAAACACGTATTTAAAGTGGACTTAAACAGCGCCGAAAACGCTTGTTTGTGGCTCCAGTAGCAGTTTGAACGTACGATATTTTTTTGGAATCGAATATCTTTACGAAATTTTTTCGTTAAACAGTCCTTTAGTTAAAAAAAAAAAAAACACCGGTTTGTAAAGGGTATTTCGAGTTTCTTTAAACGCAGATAAAACGGAATAATAGTACGTTTCACTAATCACAAGTTTTGGAGAAATAAAACGCAATCGATTTACCTACACGGTTTTTAAATGATTGGAAAATAATATATCGATTATGTCTCGATCCTTTTATAAATGTAATTTCACGAAATCACTATGGAAACATTTCCGCAGACTACAACAAAAATGGGTGCAAAAAAAAATGCTACTTTCATAATATTGACCGTGACATTGAATTTTTTTTCTGTTTCATACACGTATAGCTATCGTTTTCATGGTCCAGAAGACATTCGACATTCGTCGAAATGGAGAGACGATAAAATATTTATACGATCGATCGAAAACGAACCGTTCGTGTCGCCCGCGGTAACGAATTTGTACGCCGCTGGAACACGTACACACACAGACGCGGTAAAACTGCGGATGCGAACTGGGCCGCCGAAGTTGTCTTGTTATCGGTTTTGTCAACGCATCGACGACGACGACGGCGGCACGTAGCCGAACTTTTAATTAACCTTCTCGTTAATTTTTACCCTCGTTCTGTCGGAATAACACGAATCCTCGCAGGCGTAATTTTTCTCGAAAACGCGTTTGAACGATCAGTTTTGTTATGAAACGACACCGACGCAGCGCAGCGAAGAAAGCGCGATATTTTAACGGCGCGCTCTGATCTCGTGGGAAAAAAAAAATGCGTGTGTTAGTTCCTTCGGTGGAGAGACGATAAAAAATAAATAACCGGACGCGTCAAGATGGACCGAAAAGGTTTATTTTTATTTTTCTTCTGTTGCGAAAACCGACGCGTTTTTCGTTTCAGAACCTAGAGTTTGTGTTTTCCGCGCGCGAACGGATGAAACGATTTCCAAATGGTCGCAATCCGTTGTTACGAAATTGGACCGTTAGCATAAATGAAACGCGCTCGTGTGGTCACATGCGTTGCATGTAGGTGACGCGTCAGCAACACATCGTTTCCGCTTTCGGTACAACATATTACTAATTTGATGTAATTCGAAAAGCCATCTCGACCGAATATACGTATAAGCGACACCGAAACGTGTGTGTGTTAATGTCGGATTGCGTTTTCGTAAATTACGCGAAATTCACCGACGTAATGGTCACACGTAATATGCACGAACACGATTATTCGTCTTTACGCTTAAATTTATATACATTTTTAAGCAACCTGTTGTACTACTACTTTAAACCTGTCTTTGATTGGGGATTGACTCTTTGGTATATTTTGAAGGACGACGTTTTGGAAAAATAACAAAAAAAAAAAACATTTTAACAGCGGGTCAAAATTCGATATGCAAAAAGCGGTGTCGTGAGAAGGTTCAAAAATAATTTGACAGCGAGCAAACGTTCTTCGGTACACTGGACCGTCGTACTTTTTTTCCCTTTGAAATGAAAATCATTAATTACTACGATATGAAAATACGTAGTAGGTTCATATTATTGTTACGTGTGTCAGCGTTGTAGCAGTGATTCATTTTCATTCCACGTGATTCCGTGTAATATGCATTTACATATGCATTTGCCGTATTATTATTATCGAGAATATTCTAAACGTAGTATAGATATTCTAACGTAAAACAATATATATATAAAACTACTCGGATTAATAATATTACGTTATGAATGTTGCGTGGATATTATACAACGTCCGTTAAAGACGCCATTTCTCACTGGGTACAGCTGGTAAAATGTATTTAATCTTTACACTCGTAGTTGGCTGCTGTTAAAAAAATCGCGTCTTCGAAACCGATATTTTAATTTTAAGTATGAAATTCTAACCGTAATACGATTCTAAATATCTTAAAAATAACAAATTTTCAAAATTATTTAATCTCGTTAGTTAATTTTCATTTTTTAGCGCGGTATTCATTCCTTTCAGTCCCGAGTTACGACGTTAGAGCAGAGTTTTAGAGAGGGTTTTCCTTAAAATCGCGGCGTTTCAACGAAAATAAAATTTATCGACTTTTCGTCTGCAGTTTTCTTACAAAATATTTGACCTCTGACTTTAAACTGCAATCGTCCGTAATATTCAAATACGTTTATTATTATCTAAAATAATGCAATGTTCGTATTGTATACAAGAAGTATTTGCTCTCACCCGAGATCTTTGAAGTTTTAATTTTTTAAAAAACACAGTAATATTGTTTACCGAATGGTTTTATATCGGACCACGAAAACATTCAGAAAATTATTCCATTTTTAAAACGAGAAATTCAAAAATGTTGTCACCTTGTACTATTCAAATAAAAAATTAATGTAGGTAGGTACCAATACTTATGCGTTTTCGTATGGACGAAAAATTATTCGAACATTTAAAATTTCTACGAACCCCTGTCCAAATAAAAATAATTATCACAAGACTTTACAAGACAATCTATGTGAAAAAAAAAAGCCGGGACCACTGTAGTTTGACGCGGTAACTACTACGCTTTGGGTGGGTCATTAGTTTAAGAGTTGTGGTCTAAACGCATTGTTTGATATCCAACGATAAATCATCGCCTTCGAAAATACGATTCCGAGCGAGCTCAGTTGTCTCGTATACGTCGTGGTAAAAGCAAATAAAACTATTATCAAATAATTCCTATTTTAGTATTATGTAAAGCTTGGACCGATCTTTACTTCGGACGATCAGAAAAATCTAAATTATATCATGTCATATATAATAATTATAATCGTGGTTATTATTTGTCCCCGTAAGCGATACACGGCCGCCCGGAATGACGAGTTTAACGAGAAAATAACAACCGGAAATCGGCTATGAACCAAAATTGACCAAAATCGATTTCCCAAATTTTTTAACCACGTAACTATCTCGTTTGGGCCGTATTGAACGTTCGAAACACAAAAACTAGAGGTTTAAATAACTGCGTAAAAATCATCAAAAATTTCAAAGTTCCATAACTCCCTTAAAAAACGATCAAAACCGATTGAAATCTCAGCAGCGAAACCTTTTTTTTTTTATAATAACGCGTATGAAGTCGAACGGAGCGATTTCGCCGTTTTCGTTTTTCGGCTCCGAGAATGATCGAAATTTCACAAAAAAACTAACAAACAACACCGTTTCGGGATCAACCGTCCGTCCATCTTTTGAGGGTATCGCGCGTTAAAATCGGAGCAGCAAATTTCCGCCTGTAGAAAAAGTGATCGTAGGAAAAAAAAAACATCACCGTAAAAACAATTCAAAACTATAAAACATTACGAAACACGTAGGCAGGCACTAATACGGCCGTTTTCTCGTCGACGCATACAGACCACTGACCTTAAATATGTTCCAGTAGAGGAACACCATGATGATGCAAGGTATGTAGAACGAGGACAGCGACGAGTAGATGATGAAATTCGTGTTGTAGAATAGACAGTGTTCCGGCTTCCGGTTCGGCGTGTTGTTCAAGCCCAACACGATCGGGCTGCCGATCGCCGCGCTGATCGCCCACACCAGCACGATCGTCAGCACCACGCGACGGTTGTTTTTGTGTTTCGCGTATTTTATCGGCTGCGTGACTGCGATGTACCTGCGTGAGAAAAATAAATGTTATTTTAAAAAGAACCGGAATCACGTCGAGTTGATGTGAAACAGCAGGTGATGCACGAGAATAATTTTGACGCCTTCTTGGACGGGCGAATTCAGGAGGATGCCGAGGCAACGTAAAACTCCCAAAACCTCCTCATCGATCGTATCTCGCCCAAAGCGCACGAAAAACAGTAACTGTTATCACGAGATCACGTCGGTTTCAGTCCACTCCCGAAATGAGATTTATTTTCGAGCGCTGATTTTTTATACATAATACTCGTAATAAATGAATACGTCAAAACACTGTCTCGAAATTTCAATACTTGGATAGTTACATTTGCACAACATTTTTACAAAGAGACGCACAATACGTGTAAATCATACACACAGAACGTCTAACGTAACATGGTAAAGTGTATTTTGTTTACAAGTCGAGTTCAAAAAAAAACAAAAAAATTTGTTTTACGGTTCTTTACCGTTATTGTTTTTTTCATACACCCACTTTGTATATAGTTCGACGGTATAAGGGAGACTATATTTCGGAAGGTTATTAAATCGTACAGTGTTGCAAAAAAATTTTTGAAAATAACGGTTCAGAGTGCGTTCAGTAGGTATAAAAAATGTCGCGGTTACAATTATTACGCGATTTATGATTTAATATACATTTTTATTATAGGAATCAAAAGGAGTGATAACAGTTTGAAATCGTCACGATCTTGATTTTACTATGGCGAGAAAACGTGCAGTTTTAACACCAAAAACGTTACCACGGAGTAATCGAATGGTTCTGTACTTGGAATTCGACTTGGTAGTTGTCCGAAAATTCCGAAAGTCGTACCCGCGTATGTACAACATTTAAATAACGCGTGAAAAACCATTTTGACCGTTATTTGAGTCATTGCGATTTAAGTACAACAGTTTATTATCAAAATAACACGTATAATAAAACCGTTTTACTGATTCAGGTGGCGAACTTTGTTTTGCGTAACGTATTGTGAATTATCAAATCTCATAAATAGCAAATTTATGTGAGTCGCAATTTTTTTCTCCAAAAATAAGTCAAAGGTATGACCGATATTCGAAAACTTTACAACTCGCAAACATTTAAAAATAAAAATTGCGACTACGTATTTTCGAAATGTTTTTAAAGGCGTGTACACGCATTTGCGCGAACCTTGTGTTCAAAACTATTCGTGGAAAATTAAATTTTTTATCAAACAAATTTTACAATAAAACTGTCGAAAATTTCAAAATTCTACACTAAACTCAAACATTTTCAAATCTCTTGAAATTTGTATCTCTTATTTATTTAAAAAAGATTCAACTTATTCCGATCTTTTTTCGATTGTGGAAGTCTAAATCGATTATGTCGAAAACACGGTCGCTGTAATTTTTAACGTTTATTCTTTAGTGTTTTTGATTGTAACTTTTTAAATTTTCTACGCTTAAACCTACGACCCCTCCAAGTACCGCCCGTGTCCGCGAACAGAAAAGGTACCGACTCTAAAAATCGGAGCGTTATTGAAGAAGTAACTGTCGTGATTAAAAAAAAAGAATTTACACGATGTTAAGACATTCTTCGCTCCATTCAGAATCTAAAATTATCGAAAACGATTGGACGTGATATCAGCACGTACCTGAAAATAAATCCGAAATTCCGTTCGATCGGACACGTGATGGTACACGTCGTAATATACAGACAGAATCAAACAGTTTGTAATTATGAAAGTTATTCGAAATTCGCCATATTTCTCTTAGCGTTTTTTAATATAAATCATTGTTGTATCCATAAGATGAACGTCTTACTATAACAGTATTATACGCTAGTTACGCGTATATTTTATTTTATTTTATAAAAACAGGCCGGTGATATTAATCATAAGATATAGGACTAGTCGCTGCACACCGTTTATGAGACAGCTGATTATAACCATTGAGTTTTACGTTTTCAACATTGCGTGTATTACGTGTAATATGTACGTTGACAGGAAACAAATTATTTTTTTTCTAAAAAAAAGATAAAAGCACTGAACTTTATCCACGTACGATGGCGTTAGATAGAAGACACGCAACACGTTTTCAATTTTTTTTTCCTCTTGGCTATGGAACAACTTTCCGGTAATGTTGAATTCGATTTTGTTTTTACGTTTTTGATCTCAATCGTTGTAGTTATTAATCCTAACGCATAGCTCGACTCAACTATACTTAGCGGCAGAAAGGGGGCCCTTTTAGATACAATTAGTAACTGTGGTACGATTTATTGTACACCACCTGTGCAATCCTGTCTGGAAAAAACCAATGAACGTTTACGATTTATTGTTTGTAGCGATGAAATGCGTATTTCGTAATAACACGCTGTAACGGTCGAATAGTATCTCCATCGTTATTTCAAGTTATAACAATATAATTTAACGCCAATCATACGTTTTGTTACGGAGTAAGTATCTAACGAAAAATGCAAAATTTAAATAAACAGGTATACAACGGATTGATGGCGTGTGCGAATTAATAAATTGAAAATATATATGTTTAATTTAAAAAAGAATTAGAAGCGTTTGAATCAGATATTTTATGCGATTTATTGTTAGTTTTTAGATCATTTTCGATCATTTTTATTTTTATACTGCAGGCGAGTTCAACGGATCATCCGATAGCTGCAGTAACTTAAAGCGAGTTTGTGTGCATAATCGTCGTCTGGCGAATGACTTTTTCGGGGGTACGAACGACATTTGATCGTTTTGCGAAAACAAAAAAAGGGAAAAATAGGCTTTCGCGGATTTTGGAATCCGTATAATAATAAGATTTCTATGTCATACGGCAAAAACTTTCCCGATTCGACGTCTGCAGCAGCCGATCGTTGAACACTCGTCTTCGGTGACAGATTTATCATATTATTATTATTTTTTTTTATATACCGCATTTACAAAAATAAGATTGATAAACGTCCGTCACCGCCAACGTGTCACTCTGTCTCGCGCACGACAAACATTTTGTTTTATATTTAATTTATCGTATTATTGTTGTAACGTGTACGGGGCGACCACGTCATTTCCGGGACAATAGGAAAAGTAACTACTTGACGAATTTTCGTGATGTGTCAACGGGTGCCGCTGAAATTTGTATGAAAAAAATACCAAAACTCGAACACACTTTATTCCAAAATACGTATTAGAACGATTTTGAAAAAATTTTTTTTGTTTCAAAGAATAAAATGAAATATCTTCTGGAGCGCTCGTTGGAGCCGATTTCGGGATTTTGCATGGCGACACGTATACAATTTCGACGTTGTAAAAATTGCGTTTTGTTTCACACAACGTTGTATACGGTGTGCCGGGACACGGTTAAAAACTAATCGCCCTCTATGGATATTTCTATCGATCCATCGAAAACAAAAAAAAAGGTTTAGCGGTTAACTCGGAAAATGAATTCTACTAAATTACGTTTTATCGGCGATTTTGACGAAGAAACGCGTTGAAACAACCGTACGAGACTACAGTACAGCAAGCAAAGCGACGCCACAAAATCAAAATCAATTTCAATGACGATGACCGTTGAGGACCTTTTAAAGTTGACGCGACTGTATGATGAAAATTTTGCGGCGTTTTACAAACAGATAGATGAGAAGACAGCGGCGCTGTCTATCAGCGTCTTCGAAACCTCCGAACTGCAGCAAACTTTGCCACTTAATAAACAACCGTTCCTCTTAACCGTTTGGAACACATTTCGAGAAAAATACACAGGTATTTAATTATACTGTCTACCGTACACAGCCCACCTGCACTATCCCAGCGGTTTCGAGGTCCAGCGAATTTTCACGGGAACAGTTTTTGTAAATTATAAAACGTGTTATATTGTGGCCGAGTGTTTTGACAACGTTACGCGTCCGCGAAACACAGCCCGTCTCGTAATAAATGATCCGAACAACGCGTGTTTCTTGGCCGTACAGACATTATATTGTGTATTATAAACCCACGGACTGCGCTCTTTGATGTGAAATTGAGTCGCCAAAATAGACCGAAAATCGTGGATGAAAAATGATTTGATTTTACCGTGAAAAATACATAGTGATAAGCCTACATCTTGATGAAAAAAAAAAAACGTTATTTTTCACGGAAAAAACCTGTAAAAATGATTTCGTCCAATCAGTATTTTTCATTGAAAAAAAAGTATTGGAAATATTTCATCCGTGAGACTGCCCTTACACTGTATTGGTATCGACAAGTACTCGTGTGTCAGGAGCGAGACACGCGCGGCCCATACCGCGTCTATGATCTGGGCGTATTTTTTTTTTTTTACAACTCGCGGAATACAAAGAGTGACTCGGATTGTAAACTTATTTTTCGGTACGTTTTAAACGTGTACTTTTTTTTGATTTTTTCACAACGATTTTAACTGAACACAAACCCGACGTATAAATATTATATCGCGTTGCATTTAATCCACGTAATAGTTAATTTACAGGCGAGGTCTAATGGTTGAGACAAAGATTTTTATTATTCATGGCGGGTACCTAACAAAACGTATCGTTGCGTCGCAGCGGATTTTCTTGGCTCGAGTATATCGAAATTATAATATGCTGCGAGGCAAAATATGCGTATAATAATAACCCGGTTCAAACTTTTTTTAACTTTTATTATTGTAGTCTATAAACTCTAAGAACTGCAATGCTCATTGACAAACTCACGTAATATCCACTGCGGGGGTACTTTTTTTTGTTTAAATTATGAAAAATTCTGAACACAGCAAAGAATCACTTTGAACATATTTTTTTGTAGACGTTTTTATTTTACACTACGATTTGTATTTAAATAGAATTAATTCGGTTCTGGATTTCCGAAACAAATATTATTGTTATTGTTTGGTTCCTCGATACGATGAGAAAAAAGTAATAACGTTTAATATTGAGACGGACAACGTTTTAACGTAACAATAAAAAATATTCGCCCAAGATATTTGTTCACTTATGTATACTTCGCTGTTAAACTTGAAAAATCGTACACACTTGTAAAATCAATTTTAGTATTAATATCTCGCTTAATAGAGTAAAAGTATCTCTTTTTTGTTTGTATTTTAACATAATTTATAAATGACGATTTATTATGTCCGATAAGTTTCTACGATTTTATAAACCGACGGATTGATTTCGATTCGGGATGGATCCTAACAGTTATCTGAATATAAGGTTAAACCACTGCGACTTTTTGGGTTTTTAGAAAAAGAAGAATTAATACAAATAAACATTATAAAAACGATGAACGCAGTAGTTAGTGTTAGAAACGGATTGTTCTTGGTTCTCGAAAAATTTTGTTTTTAACACAATTAACACGTGACAGTTTATTTTGTCTGATAAATCTTATATGTCTTTGATATAATAATAATTTCTAATAGCGTTCAACAACATTGCAACATAACGAGCAACAAATAGCATGAACAAAAAAATTATTTTTCGAATTTTCTGACTCATGTCAATAAACTCTAACTAAAAAACCTAACTAGATTTGTGTATATTCAATTACTTTTCAACACTACTACTATATGTAAAACAATTTCCGAATGAGAATAAAAAACATTTTATACACTTATACAATATACATATTTTTCCTACTCTAAAGTAATGGTATATATAAAATCCTTTTGCAATAGTTTAAATTGTTTAGTGGCTTTTTTCATTTAAGTTTTTTCAAGAAAACAACGAGGTCGTATAATAAAACCACAAACGTTTAAAAACTTTAACATATTGCATAACACAACTTATAAAAACATTTAAACGAAGTTTTTGTTTTATAATAAGTTATTACGCTCAAAGTGTAAACGCTTTGAATGTTTTATGATAATATTGTTTAAAGATTGAAATTAAATTATTATTGTTCATTGTTTCAAAATTTAATTATTGTTTACTGGAATGAATTCGGTGTAGAATTCTTATTATTTTGATGAACTTTTTGCAAAGATTAGTGTTTTTTTATTCAAAGAACAATATTGTGCCATTTACTCGTTGCCGGCGATTTCGTTTGCTCAATGTTTGTAATTTTCCGTTTTCTTTGTCCTCGTCGTCTCTGTGAAACGATCAAAATCCAAAGCAAATTTATTCATATTAATTTCCTTTGTAAACGTGATCAACGTACTTTTTTTTTACGTTTTTTATATTGTACACTCGGCAATAAGTCAGTATTTTAATTTCTCACATTTGTATTTAAACTATAAATCATTAATTGTTCTCTATAAATTAAATTAGTTATGATCGATAATATAAGAACTCATAATAATAACTGTAGGTTTGAAAAGGTCACCTAGATATTATAATTACGTTTGTATAACGTGTATGAACTATAAAATTAATATTTAGCGTTAGTAAATATCAGAATTTTCCAAGAGTTTTGATGTCTGGGACGCAGTAATGAATGTTGCCGTACCCATAGCGTAGTCGCTTCTCCGTAAAATAACCCACGTGACCTAGAGTGATCCCGGCTCTTTCAAATTTGTTTTGTCAAAATGTAGGAAAAAATAACGAAAATTTGGGAAAGTTAATACAAATGTAGAATTCAAATCAGTTTTTAGTATCCTTATACCATGAAAATCGGAAAAATTCGTATGATTTGCGTGTGACAGCGGGAAAAAAACGATGCTTCCAATCACTTTGACACGGTATAGTCATTCAGTTCTGAGCCATGTTTAAGTTTCTAATCACTAGCTCGTCGAAAAGTTCGTTCAGAATCGATTGCGAAAAAAGCTCCAAACGGAAACGGAGTTAGAAAAAAAGGTGACGAAAATAAGTAGATATGCATATAATGTGTAGAATATACGTCACGTATGTTATTTTTTTAACAAACTAGTGGGTTAGTAAAACGTTTGGAGTGCAACCAAAATGTAAATATTTGTTAAAAAGGCGAATTTAATTTAACAACATATTTTCAATTTATTTATTTTTCATTTTAAAAAGGTAAAATAGTATACGATACGAAGAATTCAACTCTAAAGAGTTTTAGTGTTTATTTTGTTCCAATTAAATGTGTTGTGTTGTGTTGTAATAAGTGTGTCGAATCACATAAGTATAGTTTAGCTTGCGAGAATGTAACGAGTTCACGATTTCAATAAACCTTCGGATAGTTTCCGTGTTCATTATATGAAACAAGCAGTTCATTTTGAACAAATTTCGTAACGGAACATATTCAACGTCAAAATATTGTGTGCAAATAGTTACTGTTAAAATATTAATTGTGTTGTCACGTGTTATGTTAATTAGTAAACGAATGCGTTCATGCACGCATTTCGTTTAAGTTTTTAACCAAACAATTCTTTGAAAATATGCATAGCAATTTTAACTTCAAAATAAACACTTTAAATTAAATATGTTAATCTTTTGTTGGAACTATAGTGGCACACATACGTTTCTATATTTTATTATGAGACCGTTGTAATAATTCATACTTAGAAAACATTAATTATAATTGCATACGCACAAACTATTGTGTTCGTCTAAATTTCTGTATCATTAAAAATATTAGTTCCTAATTCGAAAAAATATGGGCACAACTACTTTTTTTTAACTTATTCGTTTTAGTAATATTATGTTCGTATACAAGCAAAAACTTCAAAGAATAATCGACTTACTATTTCATCATATTTAATGTAATAATTATTAATCTTAAAGTATATAAACAATTTTTTTATTGACAAATTAACGAGAAATATACGAGAAAAACGGTTTTTTAATAATTGCTTAATTCAACGAGTGAAATTTTTGATTTAAAAATTTAAATTAATTGCCTGCTTCTAACACTTTGACGTCAAGCATCAACGTATTAATGCTGATTTTTTTTTCATCAAGTCAACAATTATTCTGTTGTTTAGAATGTATGTATTTCAATAAAATGTACAATTTTATATTTGATGAGAAACAAATTGAGACTCGTTGATTTCTATGATTCAAACTGTTTGGAAAATGTGTTTGATCAGTTAACGATATGTGTTTTGAAATGAGTTGTTAAAAATATTTTCATATTTAGAGTAAAAAAAAAAAGTATAAAATATTTGATTTGTTTTACTGTTTTTTGTCATAATAAAAAAAATTTTTTTTTTGTTTGGTAGTCAAAACATTACGGACGACATTCATCATGACTGCATTTTGTAGGCTAAACATTTGCAATGGATTGTATAAAACTTCACTTTTGTTCACTTTTCAATGACTATTTAAAGCGCAAACAAAAAGCGCAAATAAAATGTAAATGGAAATAAATAATTCGAAAACTACCCGCTTCTTATATTGATCAAGTTGAGAGAAAGTAAAAACGATCAAAATTTGATTTATCTATATCAAAAGTATGTAGTAGACTCTCGAGTTCACTCTCATTTCTGAATATTTTATACTGAATTTTGGTTTTCACTGTTTGTGAACCTGTTAAACTGAACAATTCGTTTTGAAAATAGGCTAGTTATGTATTATGTTTATGCTGCTTAATTAAAAAAATAAAATAAAAAGAACAAAATCATTAACAACGACTTTAAGAATAGTGCAGAAATTTGTTATTGTTTGAACTGTATAATCTGAAATCAGCATCATGAACTAAGTATACTCAACAAAACACCAACGCGACGGGCTCTAATTTCTTTTTGCGATTTCTATAATTACAATTTATAGTAACTGAAAAAACTTACATTATTCGACCGTACTAATAAAATATACACACCTAATAATATTTAATGCGACATTACGTCCTAACCTATTATATTATTGATCTGTTGGTTTTAGGGGCAGTCCCGCCGCAAGCACGATACGAATCAAAAACGACATTTTTCAACTTGTCGATTAATTTTACTTTTAAGATTAAATCGAATTAGAGGTGTCGTAACGACGAACATCTGTTACGATTTTCTAATGCAACTAATGGGTATTTTCGGTCGGGCCGTCGAAATAATAACCGAAATAGTAAAAGATTTTATACGCGTTTAAGAGAGATTATTAAAGGCGACTCGCGCTTTTACAGTTTATACACCGAAAGATTCTCGAGGCTTAAGGGAAAACTAACCGAGCCGACACGTACACTTCCTTACACTCAAAAATTAAATGCGAAATTTGTTCGCGTTCAGAGTAACGTGACTTAACCCCGGAGCTTTGCGGCTTTCCCTCGCGCGGTTTTGTCGTAGTCCGGAAATTAATTAAGCCGCGGCACCGTCAGTGTGACATTTAATCGTAATACTGCGGATAAACGTAAATTTAAGGTAATTTGGACCTCAAACGCGGACGCACGTTAACGGTAAATAAATTCACGATATTCTCAGTGATGATTTAGATGACAATTAACACATTTCGCGAGCTACATTTCTTTAGACGTTGATGGCGGACAACGTGTTGTATTTTCGTGTCATAAAAAAAAAAAGATTCAAATCACATAAAATCCGCACGTAGTATCTACAATGATTACTACCGTCGTCGGGTTTGAAATGCATTTGTTATTAACAGCGTAATTTTCAAGCGTTTTGAGTGCACACAACGTTGAAACGTTGAAATTCCTATAACCCGTCGTCATAGGCTTCAAATAATCGAATAGAGAAAAAGCCGATGACCCGCAGCTATAGCACACAATTTAGTCTATTTCTAGACATTCGACCGCGTCGATAAATTGACCGTTTTTGTTTTAATTATGTCGAATAAAAATCTAGACGACACACGTTTTAAACCGAACACAGTTGGTGAAAAAACGGGAACAATATATCGTTTATCATTAAAGTCAAGCGCCGGAATTAGAAAAAAAAAAGAGAGTTTAAAAAAGAATCTAAACGTCTGAGTGTGCAAATTATTTTAAAAACTAGTACCGAGAAACGCGACACCGTTCGGAAATGCGCCGCGTTAAAACCGAAACATCACGTTCTTCGCCACACTCGGAATCCACAAGAGTCGCACGCGTCGGCCGTGATCCAGTTCACCCCGTTCAGTAAATAACATAACCTAACAATTCAGATTCATTCATGCCAACCTTGAAATATAAAAATCCTAAAAATCATTCCCATCTAGTCCTTGCATACGTCACGCATACGTCATCACCAGTCCGTGTGTCTAGGTTTGGATGCAATAGGTTTTAGGCTATTATCGTTTTCATTTCGGAGGAAGCTCAAATCTGATTGGTGGTATGAAGGTTAGGTAAGCAAGGACTGGAGTGGGGTTAAATACATAATTTATTTTCATCTTGAACAGGGTGGTCAATTTATTGACTTTAAATGTCTACAAAGAGTATTTTGAATTTTGAATAGTTGGTATTCAATTTTATTTTAGGTTATGTCCAAACTCAAACAGGGTGAACTGGTATGTTCCCGCACGCGTCACTTGCACACCGTACCGGAGATTTTAATATCGAGATTTATGTTCCGATTGCGCGAAAAATGTTTTCGCGCGTGCACCCAACACACGTCGGACGCCACGCTCGAGTCTGCGGCTTTTTCCACAGCCGCGTAAATTGATCGCGATAAGATTGCGCCCTCGTTTGCACCCCCTTTCCATCTCTCTCTCTCTCTCGGTCGTACCTATATTATTGTTATTATGATACCGACCGAAACACCACCCGACGTACGAGAAGTTATATATTATTATTATTATGAAAAATTTGATACATGGGCCTATAGTGCTTAAGACCACTGAGACACTACAACCGTATACATATATGTGGACGAGAGCTGGGGGTGGTGGTCGCGGAAAGGGTTGGCGAGCCTGTCGGAAAATGTTATTTATTACGTTCCGGGTCGGCCGTATAAAAAATGACTCCGTGACATCCATCGCAACTGAGTTTTCTCGATTAGCGATATCCACGCGGAAGCAAAGTGAAAAATGTTTTCAATAATATTCTCCACCCCCGAGTCTCTATACTCGTGTACGACGACGCGTTAAGAGCGTTAAGGCGATGCATAATAATGACGCATTGTGCGGAATGAGAACCGGCATTTACGGGGGGTGAATAAATAATAATAAGAGAAGAAAAAAACCACCCCTTTGTCACAGTTTCTTTTTGCGTTCCGCGGGTCGTTCGGCGCGCGCGACTCTCGTTCGTTCCATCCGTGTAAAACGACATATCGACGCGTTGGACACGTCTTCTTCGTCGCCCGTGTACGACCGAGCTATAACTGTGGTGTAGTTGAGAACGATTTAGTTTTGTTTTAGAAAAAAAAAAATAATACATAAAATCGTACGTGCGTATATTGGAAAAGTAAACAAACACGTCGTCCCGTCGTCATCCCTGCGGCATTCTTGATCCTCGCGGCCGCGTTTAGATGTTCTTTGAAAGGCTGATGCATTTTTTTATACAAAGGGAAACTCTCCAAGTCAACATATCGAAAACGAAAAATCAGTAGTGTCGCGCATACGATTCGATTTTGCAGTATTGTCCCCCCCGAATACGCCCCTGGACGGTCAGGAACGTTTTAAAGTCAACCGCACGCTTTTCGGATAAATCAACGAAACCAATGCGCATGATGAATGAAAATAATATTACGATAGCGTTCGAAACGATTTTTAACATTTTTTTCGGTCGCTTTCGAATCCCCCAAAACAACGGTTAAAACTTTTAACGTGACCACAAACCGTTTGAATCGATGCACTCGCCGTGTTCGTATTAGTAGTAGATTCTGAGCGCAGCGAGGATAATATTCTTTTTACGACGACGAAACGCCGCGATCTTTACGTACCTGCGCGTAAATCGTTGCGAACGTCTTTTCGTTACAGGTGGTCGCTGCTGTTTTTTTAACGACAGTGTCGCGCGGTGATCCGTATCGATCGCGGTAAAATATTCGTCGGCGGCTGAAATATTTTTATACACGTCAACGGTGTGAGACGAATATTTTCATAGAATTCATTTTTACCAACGTCTCGACCGCTATTTATAGTACTCGTCGTAAAATTAACCGTCACGATTAAATAACGGTAAAAATCAAGAACTTCAAAGTACGCGAAACGCCGAAGAATTCTGTTGATTCAACATTGCCGTTGAAACGACGTTCACCCGATCATCCACATTCGTCTGAAATACAGTGAATGTTTGTACTGTTTTCATGGTAATGAAACTCGATTGTACGAACTGATACCGTTGCTGACGACTGAAAATGTTCAGCAAAATACTGTTTTCGACGGTAGAATATTACTATCCCTATTATATTTGAAATTTTTTTTTTTTATTGGTTAAAAATAACCTATTTAGACATATTTCTATGAATTTTTACTTATACCAGAACATACTATCGATGTTCGCATAAGTTATTCTACAAATTTTGCATAGTCTTATAAATTACACAAATGTCATACGTAGTGTAAACTCTGTAAATTCTTTATAGTATTATATTAATTTTTAGGCAAGTACAGCATTGCTAATAAAAAAATTTAAAACGCATTTTTAAAAATATTGATGTTCTATGAGAAAATGTAGGTGCGTAAACTAACGGTTAGGATATTTACAACTTTTTCGAAAACCCGTATTAACTACATACTCTGTTACTCTCCGTCAGAGTACGAAACATTTCCCCGTTTTTTATTAACGAGAAATGTCTAGTGAACCCCAACATTCCGTATCCTATTCGCGTCTACAACTAAAGTTTAGTAATAAATTACTTTTATGTTTATGAAAAAAAGAAATGTGTATTTCATGACGGTGTTTAAACATCTTGCGACGTATCTTACGTGAAACAATAATAGCGACAACAGTTTATGGTCTTTTTTTATGAAGCAATATTGCCCAAATCGCTCTATTCCCTGCGTATCTGCGATATTAAAATATTCGTATAGAATTTTCTATTACTTTTTCTAGTATTAAAAATGTACGATATCGATCATCCATCGAGTTAAATAAAACAATTCGAGTAGGTACATCGTTTTGGAGGAAAAGGAAAAATACAAAAAAAATTAATAACCGTGTTGTTGGATCAAATGAAACATACAGAATCATCGGTGTTAAGTACACTAGTATTAAAATTTAGGATTTTTTTTTTATATTTTTTGACGATTTAAATATACAACACCGGCATACTAAAATGATGTAAATGAAAAATTATTCTCTCGGTCACATCCTTAACATTCTTGGGCAGAATACGCGTTTATCAAATAAACCCATCGTGAACAGTCAATAGTAATTACATTTCGCAGTAAATATTTCAGTAGGTACGGTTATTTTACACCGTCGTCGGTCGTCTCAATATTGCGCTGATGTTTGAGTTACGTGACAGAAATACGAAGCCAAATCCATATGACAACGTATAATAAAATATGTAAGTACGAATTTATAAACCTTAAATAAATTATTCTTTTAACGTCACGTGTAAATTATACTATCCGATGAGAAGTTTAAAATGAATTATTTGTTTTGTTTTTTTTTTTTTTTTGAACTGCCGGACACAAATTGTGTTCTTTGAAAAGAATAAAGAACAAATTATATATTATATTTCATTTATGTGTACACGATGAATATCGTATTTATTGACTTGATATGCTTCAAACTGGATCCGCCATTAGGTTTTGCACTTGTTCCGAACTTATTTTCGAACGCTCGCGCGTTTTAAAATATCGGAACGACGAGATAAAATGTAAAAAAAAAGTTATTTCATCAATGTTTATCTATAAAATGAACTATTATATTGTTGTATATATATCAAAGAAGAGCAATTTCGAAAACAAAATATAACATATATGTTTATACATAAACGTTCATAACATGTATGTACAGTGTAATTTAATACTAAAATAATATAATATACATTCAGTCATTCCGTTATGATGTCGTTTATTCTCAAGCATGAGGAGGGTGCAACAACAATCCAGATGGTTTCGATTGTTTGCGTTTTGGAAATATTCCCTCAGGGCTGCACGTGCCATGTTGTGTAGAATAACTCTAAAAGTAAGTACAGTTAATACAGAGACAAAGCCGTACGAATTAGACCACTGTTTCGGGCGAGTCGCTATTTTAGAAGGATCAGTTTTTGATCGTATTCCGTGAGATTCGAAAGCAATCGCGACTATAAAAAAATTAACGATTACGAGTGATCCCGGATGAAATTCAGGCCACAAGAATCTGTATACTATATCGACGCGAGCTGAAAAAACAGAACACGTTCGAGAAACGTCATAAAGTCAACATAGGTTCGTCATAAAGTTTAGATACGATTCGCAAACAGTGCGAAGGATATCGATGTAGAGTACGAGTTTTATAATTTTTTTTTTTTATTTTCGAAATACAGCCAATTTTTTCGAAAAATCGACCGAATTATATTGTGGTGTTGTGTAGTTCTAAAAGCACGTTTGAATTAACGCGAATTCTTTTGAAGTTTCGGACCGTTCATAATATTATGTTGTAAGCTATTACAAGCTATTACAAGCTCGTAAAACAAAATATGAACCTTAATGTCGCAGCAACAATGTATGGAGTGCATACGCGTATTTAAAATGACATATTCCGAGGGGTCGTAACGACCGGGTTATACGTCTTCATTTCCATGGTTTAAACATGACGTTTGCATAACGGAATGTGAAGTATGTACGTATTTTTTGTGTGTGTTTCGTAATGGCCGTTAAACGTTTTGATAGTATATGATTGTGATTTAGAAAAAATGGCGAAAAATCCAAACTAGATTAGAACGCCGAGTACGATATTGTTTTTTTTTTTATATTTTATTTATTTATTTTGAAATCAGAAAGACTACTCGGAGGCCTCGCTGCAGAGTTCGAAACTCGTTTGGAGGCCCAGCGAGTCGTCTTGTTTACGACACGTTATTAATCAACACGTAAAACTTTAAAACCTAAGTTAAACTATACGATAATATGGGAAAATTACGATTTAGTTAGGTACACAATGTCACATCCGTCGCTACGATAAAAAATAAAAAAAACGCATACGCGGTTAACATATTAACCGCCGCATTTAATGTCGGAATGTTTACAACAAATAAATAATAATTTTTTTAATAATATTGGATGGTAAGATTTACATTTTATTTTGTTTAAGCTCTGCTGTCAACTCGACTAGGAGCAACAATTTTAGAACAGTGTCGGTCGGTGAGCACTGTAAACCGTCGTTGTTTTTAGGGTTGGCGTTAATTGGTACGAAAACCTTTTTTTTGAAAAAAAAAACGATTTTATCATTCAAAATATCGTACTGCGTAGGTTCGTTCAAATCATCAAACGACTTGCAAACGAGTAACACGAAACAAAGGTTCAATCAAACATGGTCGTTATTAAAAAGTCTCCGCGTTAAAAATGGGTTATTTAAATTTTTTTTTTTAATATTTCGTACAAACATTTTTTTTTCCTCATCAAACACACGTTTCAGTTAGGAACTTTTTCACGATCGTGATACTAAACTTTTGTCGTACTCGTTATTGGTTTTGTTTGTGTTTTTTGTCGTTATATTTTTACGCGAGTTTGCGTGTGCAGGTCACGGCCGTACATCGATATCCTTTTTGGCAACAATTGGATTCACGATATTATCAAGTACGAATTTGAATTCATAACTCGTGTACCCGTTATTGTAGTTATGTCGTACACGATATCGTTTCGCCCCGATTCCGCGCTGTCGAGCACTGCGACGAGGGGAAACAAATTAATTTGTAATCGTGCGATAGTAAAACGTTTTTAATTGTGTTTGCTTTTAATCTTTGCTCGCGCTTTACTCCAAAAATATTCACACTTCGTCTTCGCCTCGCCATCGTCATCGTCCTGGTTAGTAATTTAAATATTTAACGAAGTATTTAGCGAGCACGCATTAGCTCCACAAACTCCACGCTTTGATTTCAACTTTACTCCCATGTCATAACGATTAAGCGTAAGTATAATTGAATTGTAATAATTTTGGTAATTTAGTATAGGAATGTTTCGCGGACCGTTACGCAGAAGTCATTATGCCGATTTTTTCTTGTCGGACGTCTGTATGCACAAAATTATCATGGTAAACGTCCAATATCGAGTTTCTTTCATTTAACATCTTAACAGTTTTGTGTTTGAGCCTATTTTTACGATTCGAACTCGTCGATAAAATAGTTTCTACATCGGCGACCGAGAACGAAAAATCCATTAGTTTCGTACTCTGACGAAATATTATTTTCAGTTTTTCTGTTTTGCTTTTGGTTTTATACTCATAACAGGTATATGTTAGCGGACGGAACGTTATCAAAAATTAAAATAGTGTTCTCGAGAGTCACATCGCGAATATTACAAGTTATAACATAAGTACTGGACAAAATTCTATTGTCAAAAGAATATCTTTCAAAAAGAACTTAGGATCGTGAATATTCTTGTTTGAGGATTTTTTTTTTAATGTTTTATTTGTGATGTACAATTCATAATATAATTGTCTATTATGCGACCTCGCGGTTTAGAAGGCCGGGTTTAACGGTCACCGAATCAAATAAATAATTCGTCGTAATTGTTCAATGATTAAATTTATAAAAATTTTTTTTTTTTAACAACAATAATTGTATTTATCATCACAAATTATACACAAACATTTTCAATCATTTTAATCTTTTAGCCGAGTTGATGAAAAACGGTTTTAACAAAAACTTGCCAAACAAGTTATTACCGTTAATGTCGTTAAATAATCGTTGTTTTATTTCTTTCAATAATTTTTTTTTTCTTTACAACTGTTCATTTTGTGTACACAATCCGAGTCACGATGGTTTTGTTGTTAGGTAATTTTTTTACTAACCCATTACTCATCACGTATTAGATTTATAATCGTTTCACCATAAGAGTAAAAAACCCGTATAAAAGATACGTAAAATTAACGAAAAATACAAATGACTGTTAAAAATAAAATTATCGAAGAGACATATAACAATAACGAGTTTGGATAGTGTTGATTTAAATTTTTTTTTTTTTTTGGAATAAACTCAAATAAATTAACTGCCACTTGGTAAAGTTTTTGATTCACAGACATAAAAAATAACACAGAAACTGATGAAAATGCGTGGTAATAAAATAGAATAGTCTCTTCGCTGAGTGTTGCATTCCTCCAAGCTGTTATAAATCGGTAAATCAAATAGTTCGGTCAGTTACGATACATTTAAACAATGACAAAAATTACTTTTATAAATATTAGTTTTTTTGTTTACACGATTCAACAGTTTTATAACGTGTATGAAACCCGCAAATTCTAACAATGATAAAGTAAAGTGGCTTCTTATAAAAAAAAAAAAAAATGTCGTTAAAATGCACATAGTTTCATTTGTGTCTAAACACTTACAAAACCAGACTGGTATTTCATTGTAAGTTACAAACATAAACTACAATCGCACAGTCGTAGCGAACAACAAAACAGAATCAAACGTCTTAAAAATGTATCGATTTGTCGGCGAACAATACTCGCATTGAAATCCACGATCTGCAGCGAACAGTTAAAAAAACTACGCGTTGATGAGCTATAATATAGCGATCGAACATAAGACGCGTGGGTACGAACGCGATATGTCGTTCTCCCGTACCTAACTAAGTGGCACCTACATAATAATAACCGATTAAAAATGCGGATGTATATCGTTATCCTGAAAATCGTTATCCCGAAAATCGTTATCCCGAAAATCGTTATCCCGAAAATCGTTATCCCGAAAATTAGTTAGGGTCAGAGCAATAGCTCATCGAATGATTGTTTAAGTGTTTCCTTCGTTTATATTTCGTTTTTAATATTCTTTTGTTTGCTTTAATTATTATGAAAAACTAAAAAAAAATCATAAAATTTATTATAAACCAAAAAAACTTATAAAATTCTTTAAAAAACCCAAAAAATAGAGTTTGGATCCTAGATTTGATCCGCCAATGGTGTTTTGTCCATTGGTCTCCAGGTGTTTTCAACCCTGGACTGATGAGCTCCAATAAGAGCGAAACCAATGAAAAAACCAATATTTGAATCAACATATTCAAATTTGTGGATAACGAATTTCAGGATAACGATTTTCGGGATAACGATTTTCGGGATAACGATTTTCGGGATAACAATTTTCGGGATAACGATTTTCGGGATAACGAATGTATCCAAAAAATGCGACGGTGAGTTCGTGAAATTGGTTTACGGAGGAAAAAACTGTAAGGAAAACTTCACCCCGGGATCATTGTTGTACATCGTTATTGCTGTTTCGAGCAAAACAAAAATTGCAGTTCGTGGTCGCGAACCAACGTTTAATACAAATATTTCTTTACTGTCCGACATCGTATCGGAGCCCGCCGAGTGTCCCCAGTTAGTTCGGGCAGTTCGATTACGGCAGACGGGAGAATTTCGCAGGAAATTAAATGCCGGAACAGCAGGGTCGTGGGAATTTCGGCCACGAAGAGAATCGACAGAGCGATAAAGAAGGACGTGCTTAAAAAACGTGTGTACGGAGTGTGAAAAATGAAGCTTTCGAAACGCGGCGTTGGCGGCGAAAACCAATTATTGGGCAGAAAGGGCGAACCCAAGTAGGAGAGAGACAACTGATATTGGATGCGACGGGGCCGGCGAAGAATCGCGCTGTAAAAGGCGGACGCCGGGAACTTATCGCCAAGTTTGGGAAAAAAATACGCAGGAATCGATGGATTAAAGCGGGGCTCGCAGAATATCGAGACGAACGGAGTCAAACGCTGTAAACCAACCGGCTGTTACCGGTTTACAGAAAAAAAATTATTATCATGCGTTATTTTCGCTCGACAATAACCGCGAGAAAAAAGCGGTCACCGGTGCGAGAAAAACGCTGGACGATTCTCGAATTGATTGGACGTGGTGAATCGCTTGATTGGGATCCCGGTCGCGTACTGCCGAACCCTACGGTGTGCCGCCCCCGGTTAGACGTGCTGACTGTGCCGGATACTTCAGGTTGTTGGCCGAATTCGTGCACGATAGGGGCGGCGTTGAGACAATGATTATAATCGGAGCGCGAATCGAGTGTTTTTTTTTTTCAGTGTAATCATTTCAACGAAATTGTAAAACACCGTACCGATATCGCAGTGCCCAACACGAGAGAACCGGATCGCCGCAAAACTACGAGCGTTTCGACTTTCGCAACGAATTAGTCGCCAAGAATGCAAAACACGTTACTCTAACCGTCCAGTTGATAGTATTATCGATGTCTGTCGGAGTACGACGCGATGATCTAACGGAGAACCGTTTCCTTGACTCTTTTTTTTTTTGAGGCAATCAACGACCGACGAGTTGGCTTCAACGTGTGTCACATTTATGTGCGATTGCTACACTCGGCGCCGTCGTTTCGCCGTTTTATGCCGCGTATTATGCTCGACCGCGAAAACGACTCTGACCGCGGTCCATTTGGTGGATATGTTTGCTCACACGGGCAAAGTTTCACACCGGAGTCTGAATCGGCCGCTGTCGTAGTTGTTTATTTTTCCATCGATTGTCGGACGACAGTTGGCCACGACTCGCGCCTTGTGGTGGGTACCTACCGTAACAGGAGCGGCGAGAAATGCAAAAAATATTCTTGCGCTAGTCGAACCCAGAGAAGTGCCCGACCGCTTGAAGGGCAGGTTTCTTTTTTTTTGTCGAGACTGGATATTTTACACATCACTGGTCCTGAAGATCGGCCGTGTCAGTGCAATCCGTATCGGTTTTATTTTAATGCCGGCGAACAAACGCGGGGTGGAAACGCTTCGTTCGGCAACACGCGTCCCGGCCGGTCTCCGGAACTTAGGGTGGGTACCGCCGCGCGGGATCGGTTTCGCGGCGGGAACGACCGTCGTGGCGCGCGCCCGGGAGACGGACCGTAACCGGACCCGAGAGGCGTCCTCGCAGACGACCCCGCCGCCCTGGGGTCCACGGCAACACGTTTTCGGGCGCGGAAAATCAACCCCGCTAGCTGCGATTCGGTTTATACATAACATTCGTCCGTTTCGCCGTCCCGGAGGTACAACACTCGTTTTCTCGCAACGACCGCCGTCGGACGTGTTCAGCGGGGTCCGACGGTGTTGTGACCCCGTGTCGTCGGCCGACGAGGACTCGTCAGTAAGTGTATCAAATGATTAAAAAAAAACGAGTACGCTTAGGGGTGGGTCGCTGTGGTTTACACGTTTGAACGCGCGTTATTCAATACGCAATGTCCCATGAGCCGCGATAAATCCAAAACCGGGCGAGCACCGCGGGTAAAAACATCGATTTAACTATGAAAACTCTTATCAAATCTGTACGTTTCCTCCTCTTTTGGCGTTAAGCTTACGGTCTCGATTTTGGTTGAAAAAGATCCACGTGTAAAAAACACGATCCCCGCGATCACTTCTCGTCACCCTGCGCCGTGAGAAATGCACGGCCGTCCGGATTGACGAGCAACGACCAAACAACGACGTGAAATCGGCTAAAAATTGTACGCGAACCAATTTTCTAAGTAAAACTGTCTAGTTTACATAAAGTCTCGAGACTTGAACGTAAGAACTAGAGGTTTTACGGAACAACGACCGCCGTAAAACAACAAATTCGAAAATTTCTAAGCTCCACAACTCCGTTAAAAATGATCGAAATCTATTGGAATTTCAACGGTGAACTCGTCGAACTCTTCTAAATGACACGTATTGGTTTCAAGTGGAACCGAGCGATTTCGGAAATTTGGCCGTTTCTGGCTCATAACTCCAAAAAAAAAAACGCTTCAAATAAAGTACCGTCTCGGATCAATCTTTTGAGGTATCGTACGTTAAAATCGGAGCTATCCTTCTACTAGCAAAAGTGATGACAGAAAAAGAAAAAAAAATCATCAAAATCGGTTCACAATTGCCGGATTTTCTCAAATCGACTAACGGGAAGTGGGTAAATAATAATCGTTCCCCGATTTTCCACCCAAAGAGATGAAATATATTTTTCAAATTAAAATGGGTTGTCACCGCCTGTTTCTATCTCGAACTGCCCTCTTCCAACAGTTTTTATTTCGATGATGTGATTCGAGTTGAATTGGTCATTTTGAACTCGTAAATCAAGGATTCGAGAGTAGAATATTTTAATGCGAACGAATCGAATAAAGTGCGTCAATATTATAACCGATGGTAAATTGGGGGTACTACACGACGTGTACATTAAGTGTACAACAACTTTACGACGGTTTACAGAGGGAGGATACCAAGAATAAAACGGAACACGGAATTTCTGATGCCAATAGTTAATTAATTCGGGGTAATTTCGTTAGTACTTGAATAGTTTGATTGGGAAATATTTCGTACCTATTTCGATGATGTGTAGTTCTCAGAAAAACAGTTTATTCAACAGGTTTAACCATTTACGTGCCAAAACAATATTTTACCATCACTGGGTTGCTGAATATACAATGAATTATATTTTCTATACATCTGAATTGATTTTGTTTTCGGATCCAACGTGTACGTTTAAACGGTTAGTTAAAAAAAAAATTTCCTTTACTCCGTATTCGTATGTCACAGTTTAACATTAATACTTAGTTTCATAACGTCATCGGATATGTATTTCGTTCAAAATACATTTTATTTTTTCAAGTATATTTTCAGGTGAACACAAAGAAAACGATTGAAGTGCTTGAACGCACAAGCGTAATGTTTCGACGTGCGTTGTTGTTTCGTTTTAAGAAAACTGCGAGTTTAAACATTTCAAAAGGGTCGCGAAATATACGACGTAAAACCGTTATGGAAAATCCCGGTTTCCATTTGCAGCTCTTCGCGTTCCAAGTCAGATAAGTCGTCCCCTTAAATCGTTTCATAGAATACAATAGAAAAATTATTTGTCAAATGTTATGCTTTGGGATAAGTGGTTTTCCAAACGTACGAGTCTTTTTTTTTTTTTACAAATAAAAAAATCACCTTTGACGGACGGAGTCACCTGTACATCATAAGCCGTAATTACTCCGTCTACACCGCTAAGAATCGTACAATATTCAAAAACACAAGTTGGAAAAACGAATACTGTTCTACCAGTCTGTTTGAGACGTACTAGATATTTTATGTACCACTTGCCGGTTGTCCGGGAATTCGCCGTATCGAATATTAGTCGTTATACAATCCGTTTTAAAACGTTTTTTTTTTTTTTTACCGGGTTTAATCCACGAACAAATAAAGTGGAAACGCTTTTCAAAGCGTTTTTACACCATTTTATCGGAAAATTGAGCGGTAATTTCGTGAAGACAAAAAGTGGCAATGTGATTTAAAAACAGGTGTGCAAAATATTATAAAACACTGTAAAACGAGGAAGACTAAACCTAAAGTACACTCCACCACCGATGGAGGATGATTATGTATATATATATATATATTATGACCACGTCGGTGTAGATAGGTTTTTTTTTTAAAGAAATAAATAGAACAAAGACCGTTTGTCACAGCTGACAACACGGAAAAAGAACGAGACAACCGTAATCACCATTTTGGTATCTATTCCATTACCAAAACACGAGATTTAAATACGGCACGAAATTGAATTTCACATACGTAATAAATACATAGTAAAAGTCTTCAGTAGCGTGGAAAATATCAGTTTTAGAATCATGTCTTTTCATATTTTTTTAAAAATTTTTTTTTGCAAAATGATGTTTGAATTATAATTTCATACCGAATCGGTCGATCTCTTTTTTACACGATGAGTATTTACAGTGAAAGTTTCTTTGGAAAAAAAAATAATTTCTTTTGTTATCAGTTTTATTAAGTTAATTTTTTTGTATTAAATGTCAAACCGGTCAAACAGTCCAATTTCGTTTCTCTTGGATCTGTGTTGACTGTTTCTAAAAATCGTTATCATAAGTATAATACTACAAACGTTGTTGTAAAGTATAATCCTAAGAAAACAAAATCCTAATAATAATAATAATAACAATATATAACTACAGAATAATTATGAATAAAAGATGAATTTTAAGTATTTTGGCAAAAAGCACCTTTCGACTGTAATCAGTATAACCGTACAGCGAACCGGAATCACCTTTTTATGTATGGTATTATGTTAAATAAGAATAAGATGTTGAAATAGACGCGACACCATAAATGCACTAAAATATAATTTTTGCAGAGACTATTTGAGAGATAAGATCCCGAAAGTATAAATTTAAACAAATGCAGAACGTTAACATAATACAAATTTAATATTTCGACGCAGGCATTAAATATCCGCCGCATAAAAGTGAATTTTAATGTAACATATTTTGTCATAAATATTAAAATATTTTTTTAAAGTATAAAACGCCAGTATTACGGGAAACGGACAACCGCGGAGGGATTAAAAAGAGATTCCAGTGGTAGGCACACTAGGAAAAAAAAAATGATTTATTTGAAACGTAATAAATCGATTCGGCCAACATGTTATTATTTTATAATGTAAACGAAGGAGGCAGTTCAATTAAAATCGCGTCTCCCATAAAAAAAAAAAACAACATAGAATTACCAAATTTACGTGGTATTATTGATATGTGTTGTCGAGAGTTTGTTTTTTGAAAAATATTGTCTATGACAAAGATACACCTACAGAATAATCTGCACTCTAGTTTTTTAACGATTATAATTACAAAATATTTATCGAAATCGTTCGTGATTCCTAACCTTCGAAACGTGTAGATCGTTTTATCCGGAAACTAATATTTTTGAACCGTCTTAATTTTCGTCTATAATTTTATACGTGTAAACGACCTTACATTTATTAAATACGGACGAAATCGGTTATTCTATGAAATAATTTGGGTAAACATTTTTTGTAGGTACTTTTCACTATGGTTCACTCAATGTTTGTTTGAAAATAAATATGTATTGTATCGTTTTTTGAATTTAGCGTTGTTTCGTGTTTTTATCAAAACAAAATACTGTTGGAACATTTTTCTGTACCTGCTCCAAACGTTACTAAATAGTTCTTGGTAGAAACGGTTTTGAAATTTGTTAATATTTAGCTGATAATATTATCGTAATCGTTGTATCAGTTGCATTGAAACATGTACACTGTTCAGCGTTCAGCCGCATGAACAAATTTGTTCGATGTCCAGATCGTATAAAACTGTGTAACTAGATTTGTATTTTATCGTTCATTCGCTTTGAGTTTAAGCTACTTTTATATTCTTCGTATGAAGTTTTAAATATTTTCGTCAAAGTTTGATGGTTAATATTTTTTCTCGGATATTTTGTATGAAAATACATACTTATTAGTAATTAGTCATACATATATAATACGTGTGCGGTTTGTTTAATTGATTTTTAAACTTGTTTGTACTTGTTATAAAGTAAAATTACGTTTTTGATGTGTAAAATATTTAAAGTGCTTTGTAATAGAGTAGTACATATGGATTAAACATTATACGCTGTATTATACTATACATCACTTTCGATGTCATATATAAAAATTCTATTGCAGTAAATATAATTGTTTTAACATATTTATATATTATTTTGAAAACACATTACCCAAATTACTTAGCAAAACAAGCTATGGTGTGACCTGCGCTATAACTATACAAAATACCTAATAAGCTTGTGCACCGCAAATGTTATTTCAAAGCCCCCATCACTAATTATAAAATTCTAATTGATTTTATTGGTTCAGTAAACAGACGTTTGTTTAAATTATGTTTCACATTACTCATTTTTAATATAATTCACGCACTTTTGAAAATTAAAAAACTTTTTTTTTTTTTTACAAACTACACATAGGTACCCTGTGACAAGCTTAAACTGCAGCTAAGAGCCAATTTTTCGCGTAGTTTGGGATTTTAATTTTTTTTAATTAGTAACCTGAGTTGATATGAATAACACCAACATATCGTAAAAAACAGAAGGTAAATTATATATGTGTGTGTCGTTAAAATGAATCGAACTGAATTTCAAACGATTTTATGAATCTGTTGAAAACCTGGGGGTATGTGTGCAGAAAAAACCTGTAATAAATATCGGTGGTTTATGACGACGATTTCTACACTAATATTCAAGAATTTACGTTTGGAGATGTAGTCGACAAATTATATCGAGATTTGGCTCAGACGTTCTTGAATACCAATACACGTCCAATAGACAAATAATACCGTACGTTAAGGTCTATAAAAAAATATGCCGGCATATTGCTGCTATAGTAATTTAAAATTTAATCATGCACCAGCTCACGTACGAACTATTATGATACGTAGAATATTTTCATACCCAATTCTTTTTTTCAACCGACGCTTAGAGAAAAAAAAAAAAAAATGAAAAAAAGGTGAGAAAACGAAATTAAAAGATTTTCCCGGCTAAGTCGGTGGCGATGGGTTCAAAGAAAAGCGGAATACGTAAGCGGGACGTGCTCGAGATTAAATATTTAATTAGGGTCACGTCGTATTATTATTACGTATGCGCGTACTTATGTGACGAGTACAGCGCTGAAGGGTGTAAAAGGAAGTCATCCCTTCGCCGATCTTTTGATACTTTACATTTCAATTTCGATGGTTTTCTCGGCCACGCGAATACCGCGGTATTTCGAACAACGGTTGCGAACGTTTTCCAATAAATCATACGAACGGATTGGTATCACTTGATGTCCAAAATGATTTCATCGCAAACATTTTAATATATATATATATATATTTCGCAACATTATTGTTTTAAATCACGTTTGAACACATTGTGTAGGCGCGGAAAGAAGGCACGTATTATATTTTATAAGCTTATAAAACTTTCTTCGTTGGCAAACTTATTTCTAAGTTTTCAGTCATCACATTTTGATACACGGCGGCGTATCAAACTCAAAAATGATTAATTTAAAGAGTGAGAAAAAAATTTCATGTTTCATTCGAAAATGTAAGATTGCTATTAAATTTCATTTATCTACTAAAATATATAGTTCGTTTGTTGAAGAATCTAAATGACTGAATTCTTTCACGGGAGATTTAAAAAAATTTTTGCTCACTTTTGCCACTATCGAGATTCATAAGACGACGAGAAAATATAAATTTAAATGTATTTTCGTCAATCGCTATCTCAGTTCTACGTCGTATATCACGGTTAAACATAGGCATTCGATTGCAAACCGTTATTGAAATTCGAATTTGTCACAAATAAAACCAAAAAAAAAATGATAAAATTATTTTACAATAATTGGTACACAGTTTACACGTCAATTTGCTTTCTCTGTTCGTAAACCGTAGGACTTTAAAACGGTTTTCGATCCCAACACACTACCTACCGATCAATCTTTGAATGCGATAAGGTATCTGATTTAAAAAAAAATTCTTCTAAAGTCCTATGAATTACGTGTGTGTGACAGAGAAAGAAAGAAAATCGAGGGCCTTTAACGTTATTCTCCGACCCCGAGTACACGATTAGTATTTTTAGGCGTACCATTTATACGCGTACGTACTTTTAGTCTCGTAGAAAAAAAACTAAACAACTGTTTTTTCATCGATGACGAAACGTTTTTCTTTTCTTTTGTCAAAACGTAAAAGTCGAAATCGCGCGATATAAATCGAACTATTCGAATAAAATATACAAATCCGCATGGTGACGTAAACGTTTTTACGAATTTCAAAAGCGGTGTATAGGTAGGTAGTTAGGTGCACGAAAAAAGACATCGACGATGAATATAATACGGCTTTTTCCACACATCTAAAATGGTCATTCAAAGTTTATCTTCCACTTTAAAGCGCTCGCAATATACGCGCTGTATTACGTGGGTACAGTATTTGTCATACCTACGTTGGAAATTCTCAAAACTTAATTTTATTTTTTCCCTCAGACTTGCGGCACAAGTCGGTTTCTACCGCACCATTGTAAATCGAACACAATACTGGGAAACTCGAATGCTGCAGGTTTTACGAAATACGCCTATATATACGTTGTGTTCAGCCTTTAGGTTCGCGAAATAAAACGCGTCAAAAAAAAAAAATGTTCACATCTTGATCGGAAAACACGTCGAATAAACTGTAGAATGTTACAGTAATAATGTATTCGAAGTAGATAGAAATTGTTCGACACACGTTGATTTCCAGAACTAATCGAACACGTTTTTATGAAAACAATAAGGTAACATTACGAAATACGATGCCTTCCTGCAGCTCGTACGAGAAACGACGGAATTTCAACTATACTGTTATACAGCTAGCTTGACTATTGTTCGACTGTTTCGTCCATTATTGCAAACACACAACGTGCATGTTTAATCGAACTGATGAAAGTCACATTATAGGTCGACCGACCGCCGCAGCCGTTGACATGTTCAATATTGATAGTAACAATTACGTTTCTGCCGTTTTGCGAGCAACTACTACATTATTATGATTATACGCGCGGTGATTGTTTTCCGAACAGAATATAATTGCGATTCTAGGAAGGCGGTTCGGCTATTACGGTGTTCGTTTGTCGTCTCGATTATAGGTAAATACGATAAAACATACGATATTTAGATGATTCTGAGTGAAACGAATTGGTTTTCGCACGATGTGTGTTTTTTGTTCTGCTAGTTTTATGTGTGTAATCACGATGTAACGCCTTCAAATAATGGTCTCCGATTCTTAACGTCAGCAAGTGCCTCAAACGATAGGTGTATGGACACAGACGGTACTTTGAAAGGTTTTGATACGAGGTTTCAAACATGTACATAATACATAACGTGTTACTAAAAGTCACAATTTTTATATTTGAGAAACATTTTCAAAAATTGGTCCGTTAAATATTTTTGAAGAAAAAAACCCGCACGAATTTGTCGTTCAGAGTTTAAAACGTGTAAAACAAAATTTGCACGAGAAAAATCCACGCAGTACATTATGGAAGCGTGTAGAAGAAAAAAAAGTGTCGAAAAACGGCGTTATTTCGATTATAACTAGTGAAATCACGCGCACTGTTGTGATACTAAAAACGTGATAACTCGAACAATGGTCCAAAACGTTTTCACACGTTGTTTAAACCTCGCGACTAATTTCCCGTCGCTTCTCCGTTCTCTCTATTTCACCATGAGCTCACTCAGAATCGTTATTTTCGTTAAACGATTTGTAATCGCGTTGTACAGATTCGCCGTAAAAACCTTCCGAAACAGTGACCCACCGTGTCAAACTTCCCGCGCGACCTAGAATGATTCCGGCTTTTGAATTTTTTTTTTTTACACTGTTCAAAGAAAGGAAATCGTGTTCGTTCGGAGTACGTCGATAACAACATATTGTTTAAAATATAACAACGTAGCAGCGCGACGTCTCGTGCAGGTCCGGAAAAGTCGTAGAATACGGTGTTACGAGGCGGTGTGCGTCGTGAAAATCGCGAGTAAATATAGATCATGATATTTTCATGTATGCATGAAAAAAAAAAAGGTGAAAACAAGAGGCGCGAGGAGGAGAGGACGAAAAAAATAGAAACCCGTGGAAACGGCGGCGATTTTAAATTGCAAATTTGAAGCCGGTATACGGTCGTCGCATTCACGTGAGAATTATGCGTAATCTCACGCGTGTACAGGGTGACATTTTTAACCGAAAGCGCTCGCGTTCGTACTCGAACGTTTCGATTTCTCCTACATATAAAATCCGATCACTGGAGTTTTTACAAATTTAGGTGTCCAAATAGAGTTTTCAAACATTTTTTTTAAAAATACGTTATTAACGGCCAAAAACGCACGATCTAAAACGAATCGCATAAAATGTGTTTTTCGAGGTTACGAAAATGAATTCGCACATTAGCGTTTCACCGCGGATATGTACAATCCACACGAAAAAATTAGTAAATCGTTCTGACAGTTTAATGAAATAGACGTTTCTTTACGATTAAAACGAGAAAATCGGAACGAAGGTACGCCAAAATCCGATACGCTGGTACATAATATGCGTTCGAGAGAAAAACGTGAAACAAAAAGTAAGAAGTTTCCGTCGCACGCGAAACAAACGTTCCGAAGAATTTTCTAGCGTGCTCACATCCTAGTTTTGCCCGAATTCAGCCGACCGCGGTGTATCGTCCTTTCAATCGGATTATATTTTGTGTGTTTTCTTTCGTTCATATATTGGCTGGAACGTCCACGCGTGAGCTTTAAAACGTTTCCCGTGACGACAAAAATGAAATAAAAAAAAAAAAAACCGATATAGAACGCGACTCGATTTGCTTTTTTTTTTTGTTTCTAGAAAAATCCGTTGACATGAAACACGGGTCACGCGAGTTTAGAGTACGATTCAAATCGAATTTCGCGTTCGGAAGGAGTGAAACGGATAAATTTCACACGTCAGTTTGTGAATTTCTTCGACTATCATACAAAATTTATAAAACGAGTTTGTACGCGTAAGGTTGTACCGAATGTTCACTAAATATATCTAAACTCAAACACAATCGTTCTTCATGATTTTCGTAAAAGATACGTTCGAAATTGAGAACTTTGAAATCGAATTACATATTTTAGTCGAAAAAAATTCGCCGAAAAACCAACTAATAAACTGTACAAAACGACATTTAAAATTCCAAATAGTTAACGCGTCGTTAAATCGGTAATTCAAGGTTTCAATCTAAAATATTGGAATACAATATTGTAACGATAATAATAAAAAAAAAAAAACGTGTTTGATCAAACTATAGAAATTGAACAAATAATAATGAAAACAACACAAAGTGTTTTATTTTGTGAAAATTGTTTAGTTATATATTTTATCCAAACTGTATCACACGATTTTTTGGTGAATACGTCGAATTATCGGGGAACGGCTACTTCAAAAGTGATAAAAATGTAAATGAACATACATCGAAGTCCTCTTACGGCGTGCATTAAATTATGAAAAATAAAAATTCGTGAATTCTTAAATTTGTATAAAACTCATTTTTCCAATTTTTTTCGGGTCGCGAGACGATCGTTTATCGTTGGCCAGGTATAATAGGTACGCCGTTTGACCTGCAATATATTATATACGTGTGGCGGCTTCAGTCTTTAAATGATAATTTTTATTTTTTTCTTAACATCTTATGTCCGGACAATCCTGGTTTAACGGTCGCATTATACGGACCCAGAGGTCGGCGTTCTGCAACGAGACCGATGCAGGACCGATTCATATCAAATGCGAGTTTATTACATCTCACGAACTTCAAACATTAAAAAGTTATGCTATCGCGCGTTTGATTCTTACGAAAACTAAAACCATATTATATAGTATCGCGATTCCATATTTTAACGAAATACTTTAATTCCGAATGGGCTCAGAAAGTTTAGGTACACGTGCGTGAAATTTAATTTTTGAAGTTTTTTGATTCTTTTATAATGATGTTTTTTTTTTTCAGTCAACTATTACTCGTAAAGAAGGAATGCTCCGATTTCAAAGTCAGTAACTCTTACAGTCTCTCATTCAACTTGGCCGGTACTTTAGTTGAAGGTTTTTTTTTTGGAAATTCGCTTCATTTTTGAGTTTTACCCCGAAAACCAAAAAATCGAGATTTTTACAGCGAAAGATTTGAAATGTTCAGGTTTTGTATGGCGTTTTCGGCGTAGAATACCACATACAACTTGAGGGGGTTTTGACTAAAAGTTTTGTTTTATTTCAAGTTTTTTTTTTAATATTTCGATTGTTTTCTGAGTTTTGTGCCGAAAACGAAAAAAATGGCGAAATCGCCAAATCCGGCGTCAGAACGGCGATAACTATTGAACTATCTTTATACAAATTAAACTATTTCAAACTTTTATGTACTAAATTAATTTAATACGTTATGAAAGATTGAATAAAGTTTTTTCTCGTTATAATACACTGTGTTTCCCCCCACGTAGGGATACGAAGTAATCCGTGATCTTTTCACAAAGTACCTACAATAGGTTGTTTTATCTAGATTTTTTTTACTATTTTTTTTTTTCCACTTATGTATAATAGGAGTGATTTGCGACCTTTTTTTTATTTTCACCCAAGAACTATTAGATTAGATAGCTCGCTCGGAATCGTTTTTTCTTTTTTTTAACCGCAATGATTTATCGTTGCTTTCAGATATTAAATAATACGGATTAACCGCAACTTTTAAACCAATGATCCACCCAAAGCTACTGCACCTTTACCGTGATATCATTAATTTTTTTTTGTTTTAAACGGCGCAAATTTCGAACACAAAATACATTAGGATTATTTTTAACGCTCGTATATACCTCTACGTATGTTTTTTTTTTTTTTGCTTTTGTTCACCTTTAAATTAACATCCTAAATGTATTTATATGCAATTTTTATACCTCCAGTGTATTATTATCCATTACTGTACCTTCGAATATTATTTTTTTTAAACAAAACACATCATAGAAGTGTCAGTTTCTGTGGCAAGTGGTTACGGTACGACGTCACGCCGTTGTAAGCAATATTCTTGAAGCCATCGTTCGTTGTTCGTTCTTTGATTGACGAACAAGCGTCAATCGTTAAAATCTGTCAGTTTCACTGCTGCATACGTCGGAGCTAATTAAAATGTAAAACTCTGTGCACAATGAGTGTGTACGTAGGAAAATAACGGTCGGATAGCAGCGCGATAATCTCTTTTCGCATCATTTTCATTGCGATAAATAATAAATGGACGAGAGAAATCTTTCAGCTCAACTCATATTATAGTCTTATCCGAAAACAAAACCGATTCGGTATAGTCGTTCGAAAGACTTAAAATAATTTACGCTTAAGTTCGGATGCTATAGATTATGTTTTTATACTACGGCAAGTCAAAAACTGTACTCTCGTTCTTCATTGTATACCTATATAATATACATTTTTTTCTACCGTCGTTTCCTTTCCGGCAAAATCGTTCAACCGTAATATCTTAGCCAGTCCTCGAGACTCACTCTCAAAGAGCTTAAGACTTAATGAAGTGTGTATGCTTTCACGAAAAAGTACCTTTTATGCAAATGCAGGTCACTTAAGTCGTATTCAGGCCTTTGCTACCGTCAAAGGCATTTGTTTCCAATATCAATCTCGCGATTTCTTTGACGGTTTGAATACATAGGACGCGTTTTTACAGCTTTCGAGATTCTAGGAACCGTTATTGTTGTTTCGGGCGAAACGAAATAATGTAGAAAAAATGATTTCGATTTGTTTCGTACGTAAATATGGGTGGGAAATCGATGACGTGCAATTTAAAAGAGTTCCCCTTCGCGACCACTATACAGTTATTTCAATCTCGTTTTACGACTGGTGATACGTTGGTTGTAAATCATTACACAATAGTCACTAAACGTATACGCGATCGCTGCAGAGTGCCGTCGCATAAATGCATATCATAACTGATTTTTATTATCCAAAAACGGAAAGCTTTATTTTAGGAAAACGATTTGCTGTCAATTAAGCTTGTTATTCCACAAACAACAGCTATTAATTATTATTAAACTAGTATGAAAGGTGTTCTGATAAACTGTCTGCAAATGAACTCCATATAATTGATTAGTCTTATAAAATGATGATTTTTTCTACCGTTTTTCTGCGGCACGTTAATATTGCAACTACATTCGGTTTTTAATATTATACGAATGAATAACTTAGTTTTGACGAACATGTAAAAAAAAAAAATAACAACTCTCATACCCACTAGGTAGGTACGTAGTATATTTCAGCAGTAGTTTGTTTGGTTAAAAATTTAAACTAAATTCGTTTTGAAAGGTAATACTAAACTATCAACTGCGTACAAAATGAGATTAGTCTCGTACAGTGAACTAGATGGGTTTAACATAAATATTCGAAATAGTTATCACATCCACCTGGTATTTATTATAGTCTATAAATTTGTGCGTGAAATCGCCTTTTTATCCCTTCTGATCATAATATGTTTCGCATAGGAAATTTATTTTTTTTTTGTCATAAAACACGTCGGACCCGCTTTGTATGGCGTATCTGTTTCACAATAATAATACACTATCGAACCGTGTTTGATTTTTGACGATAGAAAATAAGAGTTTTCTATACGCTCGTTCACGGCATATACCCACTGCGGGTAACATACCGGGACGTTGTGCGTTTTATATTAACATAAACAATCATCACCTGTCTATGCTGATCGCCACCAAATTGAATATAGACGACGTACTGCAAATCACGTCCATCGCTATGTAGAAATCGCACACGAACGGCGGTAGACCCCATTTGCCGTCGACCTGGAAAATATAGAGAAAACCGAATTGAAATTGCGTTGTACGGCGAATTATTTTGACGACACATCATATGGGCAGGTAAATTTGTGTTCGCCGATAGTCGAGAGCAGATCTACCGTATAGTATCGTTTTTATTAGCAATCTACCCTGTGATACGTATAGAAATTTACTATGTAAAACTAGAAACTTTCCCGATTCCCTGTTGCATTTCTTTACAGAATATGTTTGTTCTATACGGAACGAAAACTTTTTTTAATTAAAAATGACAGGCGTGTTGATTAAAAATAAAAACTGCGCTACGACAAAATAAACAACTGTTATTCTAACACGATTTTCATACTTATCGTTTTATATTTTACGTGCCCAACACGAAAGGTTCGGTTACAAATTGAGCGCAGATCGGACAAAAATATTATAACAACTAATATCTACCATTTCAAGTGGTATGTTTTAGAGCTGTCGGATTTTAAATCAAAATACGTAAAGTATAAGAAATGTAATCAAAATAATTAAAAACATTATAAATACGTATGTATATACTGCTCTATCTACCGCACCATCGCGTTTAAACGCTCTCAAACTCACCGTCATAACTGTGGAGGAGAAAATTAAATTTTCTGATAAAGACATCAACAGACTGTCGTCTCGGTTGTCACTCGTAATACGCAATAATTGTACTCCGAATACAGAGATACAAATCAAACGATTTCGGGCGTAAATGATTTGAATCGTACAACGACCTAATCGTATTAATTCTTAGAGTGGGTAATTTTAGTAGCCCGATGTACGTTCGAAAATCATGTAGAAATTTTACACTAACACACATATTTTATAGCATATATTGAACTGGAGAACATTTAAAATAAATAATTGTATTGAAGAGTTTGTAACAAACGAATATTTCCCGCAGAAAAACAATTAAATAGTAAAACGTTAAGTGATTACGACTAAATGGATTTGCCGAATTTCAATTTATCGCTAAACAACTGATAGTCGCAATTTTTTTTTTCCCGAGTGGTTTCGCATAGAACATTTTATTAGTTGGCACGCGCACGCACATGGTGCCAACGCCAGACGCGAACTTCTTATAAAATAATTATTTTCGCGGAAAAACGGTTTTAATTTTAATCACTTTTTAAATCAGTTTTTATCGTTAAAATAATTACTAAGGTTACATATTATTGGGCGCGACAAGTTATATAACCGTATTATAGTAGCATGATATGTATGCACGAGGTTCTCGTAAAATCGTCATAAAACTATATATAAAATATTTAATTAATAAAACAAATCGGGAATAAGTATAAGTAGAAATCACTTGGTCGCGTTCTACACAAAACGTTGTCTTCTTTTCAACACAAAAAAATTTATTTCAAAAATATTTAAAAATAATTGAGAATCCGCGAGTGTTATTTTTACAGAACATTTTTTCGAGTAATATTTTACACATCCTCTAATACACGGTTGAATTATGTTGTAAATCTCAATTAAATTTTTTTAATGAAAAAAAACATTTATATTTTAGTACACGGAAGAAGAAAATACGAACGATTTTCTACCTGCTGATATATTACTACTGTTTTAGAACTGTCGGAATATTTGATTATACAACAGCTTCGGGTCTGCGCTGGTTTGAAAGTAGGTAGTCATAGTTCGATGTTCGTATTAAACGTGTAAGCGACAGATTGCTCAGTTTGTACGTGTAAATACGAGCGAGCTGTGCGAAATGTACATCATTTTAACGTCGAGGACATACGTTTGTTACGAACTTTTGTGATACATACTTCATCCGCTTCAGCGATGTATCGACCGTGCGGTTGGTTTGAACGATACTTGGAAAAGTCGACGAAAAAAACGAAAACGAGTGAAAAAAAAAATTATTAATTTTATACACGCATGAAAATGCGTTGACTTTTTCCGTTATGGATCGTTTCTCAAAAAAAAAAAAAAACCAATCGAATTCTCAATAAAATCGAGGCGTACCAAAAATTAAGGCACATAATGATATTACTGCCGTCTGTATTTTTCGTGGTGCTCTGTGTAAACATAACGACGTACGGGGGGGCGCCAGAAAAATCGTTTATAGAAAAAACGGAAACGCTCAGAACCTAAAGACGTTGTTTTCTGCGTATGTACATTTCGACACCGAGTTTCATTGTATTTATAACTTGGGCGTTGTTGTAAATGCTACAGGTATTTTGACGAGTATAAAAAAAACTACCTACCGATACGCGTTCGTTGTTTCACGGAGAAGAAATAAAACAAGTTTAGAAGTAAAAGAACTGTGTAGAGAAACGCCTCGTCAAACGGAAAACTCGATGAAAGAGGTCGCGTTTTTCTGTTGCGACGACGATCGGCATTATTGTCGGTACCGCGACGTTTCCCGTACAACGTCCGTGACACATAACGTAAAACATATTTTTTTCTCCTTATTTTTTTTTTTTTTTTTCGCTCTTCGCGCGTAACGATATAATATAATATAACCGACGAAGTAAAATAAACGCTGCTGGAGCGCTGTGAAACAATAAAAATAATAAACTCTATCGGAGAGAATGACAGCGGCCGCACAGCCCCGAGCAAAAACGCGCGTGTACATACATACATAGAGTCATCGTAACAACGCGGTATATAATGTGTAAAAATAGCGCGCGAGAGAATATTGTTTCGCGTGAGGAATTTTTCGATTTTCAAAGGCACCGGCGGAATCGCGTTAACTTTTCTTTCGACCGCGTTTCTCCGAGCACTTCTTTTCCGAGAACGCTCGGCTTTTTCTTTTTCACCGCCTCGCAAAACTCGCGCGCACACGGTACGCTGAATTACAGGGGAACCGACAGCAGAACCGACTTTGTGTACGAGGAAAAAAACACGACGAATTCGAAAACACGATAGCACATTACGTTTTTGACGTAATAAAAATTCGGTCGAATCAAACACCACACGTTGTCTTAGCGAAGCGATGAACGCGCGTTTTTACAACGATGATTCTCGCTCCGAAGAGTCGTAAAAGGGCCTATGAACTCTGATGGTACTTTGACGAGTTTAACAGTTCGAAATTGAAAGAGTCACTCGCGAAACTCGGGAGGCGCGTCGATTACGGCAAACGTGTTTTTGACGTCGTACCGATTTAGTTTTTTAGCCGTAACATCCGAAACGACGATCGGAAACATTCGCACAACATTAAAACACGCACGTTCGATAAAAGTTCCACGTGAACATTTTTCAGCTAACTACGGAACTTTGAAATTATCGACTAACGTACGCTGTAGCTCGCTCAGAATCGTATTTTCGATGATTCGCCGTCGGTTTCTGATATCAAATAACGCGTTCGAACCACGACTTGCGATCCAGTGACTCGCCCGAAGCGTAGTCGTTACTCTGTCAAAACTGCCCAGAGCGATCCCGGGGGTTTTTTTTTTACGAATTTTGCGTAGCTTTTGCGCAGACGATACGTGCATTATCGTTGATACCGCTATGGCCGGTTAGGACAAATGTTTAATTTACACAATAAAGACCATACACACCCATCAACTTCAGCACTGTGATGCGAACGCGGTTGAGCGGTTAAGATTTTTCTCACCTAATCGTAAACAATAAAGGCAGATTTAAAATGTTTGTCTACGAAGAAGAAAAGCCGAAAAATCACTCTAGGAGGTCGTGTGGGGGTAGTTTTATATTTCGATTGGAAAAATCGAAACACAAACCAACAAATTTGAAAATTTTTCCCGTAAAATTCTCAATTTTGGTTTAAGTTTTCTACCCGAAAAGTTGTTGACAGAAAAAAAAAAAGATCGTCCCTCGAAATGTTTTAACAATTTGTAATAAAATTAAATTTTGTACTATACTACGTAAAAGTTAAATATAATAGAATAATGAGAGTATTTTTATTCGAATAAGGTAACTGATTAAGAAAAAAAAATTCGGTTTTTGGTGGATTATTAAGAATTCGCATGCGCCGGAACTAATATGAGAAAATCATGTTAGGGATGTAATAAGAAATAAATGAACATTAATTAAAAGTTACATGTTAAAAACAAATAATACACATGTTTTGTTTTGAGTACCCCCCATCCCCTACCCATATACACATCTGAATATATTGTAATAATTTAGAAAAAAATTCCTCAAAATTTGTTTAAAAAAAAAACTATTTATTTTTATAATCTTAATAACTTCTAAGTAATTTAATATGTAAATAATTTCGACTTTATGATCATTTGCGATGACAATAATTGAAATGAGAAACATAGTCAAAGACTTTGAAAACGTTCATTCAAAACAACTCACGACAACTTTACCAACGGACAACATTATCTAGTTTAAAAGTTTAATAATAGTTTCCACACAATCGACGATTAATTTTTCATTAGAGCACTCAATTTCATTACGTATATATGATGCGATACTGTGTTGTTCTGTCAGAAAATATAATAAAACTCAAATTTAGAAAACAATAATCTCGATGAAAACCACCATAGAACCGAGCGATTGTTGAGTTATTTAATATAGAAAAATAATAATAATAATGATAAGAATGGGACTGAGCTATTGAAGCGAAAACTTTCACAGAAAATATTAAACATTATATTGTCATTGAATAACGTATCGAGATTTACCAAAAAAAAGTGCAATAGCATTGAACAACGGAACTAGCGTGGAGAAAATTATATGAGACTTTTAAGAATATTTCTACTCGTAGTTATATTGTATCGACTCAAAGGTATGCACTAAAACAAACAATACAAACGACAATTATGAAAAAATTCGCATGCATGTTTAAAGAAAAAAAAATAAAAGAGATTCGTTCAAGAGCAAAATTACGGTTTTAACGAGAAAAGCTACTCCAAAAAATGTCTGAATTAATGATATGCCACCGCCAAAATACTTTAGAACTTAGAGAGATCGAAGACCTCCGAAATGACCTATGTGCTCGATTAAACTTTTAACAAATATTAGAGATATGCGAAAGTATATCAGAAAAACGTATATGATTAATCATATGTCGCGGAACTCTTAGTTAAAAGTGCTATCATTGCATTTACATATAATTATTGTAGTTATCTAAAAACAAAACTACAATGCGTTTTTAGATAAGTCGTGGATAATTTATTTTAAAAAATTGGGTATACCAGTAGGACAGTGTTCAGGAAGGCGTGTAGTTTCATATCAAATTTTAAAGCAATAATATGATCGCTTACAAAAATAACGATTATACTCGTAAACGATCTCGGTAAATGCTCGAAAATTTTCAAGTTTATAAGTATTTAAACTGAAATTAAAAAACAACTATCAAACAAAAACAGTGAACATTCACAATTCAAAACATTCAAAGTTCTGTATCTAGCTAAAAATCTGACAAAATCTATTAAAAAAATTTTCCACGTTCGTTATATATTTTAAATGATGTAGAATAATTTAAAAAATAATTTGAAGCAGTTTTAGTAAACCCGAAGGGTTCAACAAAACACTTAAAAAAAAGTACAATTTCCGTTCAATCTTTGTAAGAATTCCATGAAAATATAAGAACTTTACAACACGAAAAAATATTTAGAAAAAAAAAAAAATTGTAAAATCAATTCATTCTTCGCGACGTTCAAAGTCTAAAATTTTTGTAAGCCCAATTTCTCAAAAAAAAAAAAAAAAAATGTTATTAATTTCAACAAGTATAAACAATGTTGACCACCATCAGCTACGACACTCAAGATTAAATAATATCGTTTTTGCAATATGTACTTGTTTAAATAAATCAAACATTTTTGCAGAAATTGGGTTGACAATTTTTAAAGCCACCACATTTTAAAATGAATTAGATGCACATCCATCAGACACGGTAACACATTAACTTAAACCTGACTTGACGTACGCTAACCAGATTATAGCTATCTATAAACTAGAATGATCTAATTTGTTTCTGAAAAGTCTATAAATACAAATATAAATACTAGTTTCGGTTATTTGCAAATCGTTTTATAAAAATAAAATCATGCATTTATATCGATCGAGTGTTATTTCATTAAAAAAAAATATACTTGTAATGTTTGTTTCAACTCTTTGTATTTCACTAACTCGATTTTAAGACATTTGAAACAATTAAACCTTAGCACCGAATTATTATAAAAACTTTTTAAAAATTTTACAAGTAATTTATAAAAATGAAGATTGGGTTTCATATTAGATAACTTCACGAAGTAATGTTTTTTAAATTAGCTTATAAATATAATAAATAATTAATATTAAATACTATTGTATTGTTTATATTCAGTTATATAATAATGTATTATTTACATACTAACAATAATTACATGCTAGTCATTAAATTCTATCGAAAATCAATCAATTTATCATTTATTTTTTATTACTACGTCTCAAAGGCAATGAGTGCAATACAACTTAACTAATTAATAACAGATAAAGATTACATAAAAAAAAAAAAACAAAAAAAACCACTAATTTTATCCGTATATCGAACGAATATTTAAATGATATTTCTACTCAGCTAATGAATTGGAAAAAAAAAATCTAAGTAATTATTTATTTCGTACTACTCAATTTTGTCATTCGGTTAGTCGGAACAAAGTAACCATAGTTCTGATTACAATCTCAAACTATTATAATTTTAGTCAAATAATAATCCACATTCATTCTATAACTGAATCATCATCAAAATAGATTGTTTTACTGTAAGTAGTCACGAGGATGACGTCGGATTTCGTCGCGGTTCCTGGATAATATATTAATAAATCTTCTGTTTATTATATCACGGCGCATTGTGTATGCAATATTGCTGCATGCGCGCAGGCAATATGTTTAATCCGTGTTCCGTTCGATCCTATTGATGTTTCAACTCGTATTAATAAAAATTATACTAAAAACCATTTTGCTGAGATAAAACTGTAGGTGAATCGACCAGTGAAAACATTTTAGACGTTGGTATTATCGTCATAATCGTTTTGTCTAATAATTTCCATTTAGTGTGCACAATTACAATACGAAAAATTTACACTGATTTATGATTCATATAAGAGAAATATTAAATACTTTATATTCGGTTATCTAAATTGAATTAATACAATATTCATGTATAAGACCCTAGTAAAAAATTATCAAACGTTTTATTATTGGTTTTTATTGGCCGTATCAGTTTATGAAAAAAAATGCACAACTATGATGATTTTTTACAACGGTTGAGATCGGTTATAAGTTTTTGTTTGATGTTTCTTTTTATTATAAATATACATTTTATACGGAATTCGATAATTTTACCATAGCGGTACGTTTCCGGATGTTGTTTTTTAAAGTCGCTTCAAATATCGCTGAACATATTATTAAAAGTCGTATAAGATATTTTGTATTCACTCTGTACCCTTAAATTTGTATACGCGTGACGGAGAAAATTTTCCAAATTTACGTGATGAATTAAAACTCCTAAGAATCAAAACGAACAGATTTCTAGACATAAAACGATAGCCGCATTAACGGTAAGCGCAAGGACAGAAATTATTTCTGCCTAAGGCTATTGGGTATACTCTCAATCAAAAAGGCTTATTTCGGAGTGTTTTAGCACAAAGTTCGTGTATACCAAAATGCATATATGTGCAGGAGAAAATTCGCTCGTTACACATTTGTCGTTGTCTCAAAATTTAACATGGTAATAGTTAAGTATTTTTTTTTTATGTTTCTTAAAATTCAAACTTGTCAACCCATCGTACTAGTTATTAGTGCTTTGTAGGATACAACTGTTCGCAAGATTTATTTTTTTGTAGAACTTTTAATGATTAAATAACATGACACGCGGGTAAGGACTCTGGAAAAATCAATCCGGACTACGTTATAGAGTCCAGTTCTACTATCTTATAAGACGAAACCAATGATTGTTTCGGCAAAAGATCGGTTTAGGAAATATAAAAAAAATAGTCGGTTAGTAGTACCTAAATACGCACTAAACAAACAAAAGAATCATAAACGATACAGTGTCACTCGGTCCTTTCCGCGTCACGTGCGCGACCAAGTTACTTGCATCCGACCGAGTCCCTAATTTCCCACAAAGGGACCCGATGACTCTGCCGGAAAAACGTTAAAAGATATTATCCCTGTCGCGTTCCGACCGCCGTATTGAAGGTGGCAAAAGACTCCGGCAAAAGTTTCTACAAACTCGGCACGAGACTCATTGAGACCGATCGGACGACAACATTTCTCGTTCTCTAGAACCGTCCGGTTTGAATTTTTTGAAAAATCGCGCGGCCGCTCTTCAAACACGGTACGTAACGGACGATTTTTAGTTCGTATCGTTTTACAAAAAAAAAAATAAAAAACAAATAAATAATACGTTCTGGCAACGTTCGATCGGTCGCCTTATCGCGCGTCGCACAAGCCGCGGCGCAAACGACCGTAAAAAAATAAATAAAAAAAAAAAAAACGAAAACCGTCTCGCAAACGAATGTTTTACATATATACGTGCCACGGTACAAAAGCAGTCGCCGTTCCGTCTAGCGGAACTCGTTCGGCACATTGCTTTTTCGCGCCGATTGCCAAAGCGATTTATATTCAACGCTCGCGCCGCCGGTCTAACGCCGCTGATAAGACAAACCGTGTGCGGTATTGTACAGACATAGGTACAGACCGTGGGTGTAAACCCGAATTACGGACGTGTAAATAAGAACGAAAAAGCAATTCGTACCCACCTGTACACGTTTTTAATGTGTAAATTTCTTGGTAAAATTAAAAAAAAATTTAAAACCTACAGTTTTCTGAGATTCGCCTCGCGTTACCGAACCCTCCGACTACACGCAGTATTCGGAGAGAAATCCGCCGACGTACAAAATCTGGACCATTTTCATGACCGTTCTTGTCGGACACGTGTGTATAGGTGGTCGATCCCTTTACTTTTTTTTAAATTTTCGTTCGGCGCCGTAAAAACAATAACGGGTAGACTAATATTACGAAATGACAATCGTCTCTATTCCTCTGTACCGTGTTCAATCCGTAAGGGTGCGCGAAAATATTTCGAAAAAAGTTGGTGAGCTCCCGTCGTCGCCCGTTCACCACCTTCTCGATTCGAGCGCACCGTTTTCGTTTTTATTTCTTTACACATCCGCAATAATCCAATAGGACTTATACTATACGTGTCTGCATACAATGCTGCTGGCGAATAGATGATGTTTACAAAATAATCGTTTCAAACTATTTTCGACTGCCCGCGAAAATCCCAACCCAATTGGCGATCTCGCTAACTCGAGCTACGATGTATTAAAAGAATCTGAATTATACAAGGCACTGCCACTCGTTTCGAGCCACTTGTGTATGACACATTTCCAAGGCACAGCAAACATCTCGGAACGAATTGAAAATACGGATAACAATTTTGTACGAAAGTAATTTTATTTTCTGTCGTTTACAATACGAGTACAGTTCGATATTGTTTTTATGTTCGTTGGCGTCCGTGTTTTTTTAAATCGACTTTTAAAACTCGAGTAGCACCCTACGCTTGTTTTGTACGTGTGCGCATAATTTTTTAATGAACTATGGTGGTCGGAAACAATGTTCCATAGGAAACTTCACGAGCGAGAGACGTCTGAAGTTTCTAAAAAGTACGTACTTTAACGCGGTAGCGGTCTGAAGTCGTGTTATATCTTACAACGCGTTAATAAGTAGGTAACTATCTCGAATCGCGTTGACGTAAATATTAACTAAAATAATACCTAGTACACACTTTTTAGAGACTTTAAACCTCACGTAACTTGTAGAGTTCACTATAGAAAATTGTTTTTCATTATAAAACTCAATGAAAACACTACACAAAATACATTCACGTGGTTCTACTTGAGTTTTAAGAGTTAAAACCAATGCGAATAAAAAAAAATACGGTTCCGTAATTATTGTAGACTAAAATGAAACGAAACTCGTACGAAAATCGTTTTTATGTTTTCACATACTTTCTCAGATAATTGCTGTAACATATCGAACAACCAGCAGTATATATATGTATATATACAATTACTTTACAGCATTTACAGCAGCGTCATCAAAGAATCGTCGTTATACTTTGAGAACCTATGTCGAACGCGTTTTTCAGTGACCGGCCGGTTACGTTCATCTTAAAACAACAGTATTATCTCTTAAACTCCCAAGGCGGCTTACATCCGAAACGACAAAATATCTACAATGTTGTGGATATTGTATAGTGTTTTGTCGAAAATATGAATTGAATAGAAAAAAAAAAAAACGATTTTATAACATAATACCGATTTGGAAACAAATTTGTCGTACTATTAATTGACGGTAGGTATTCCTCCCCGCATTAAATTGATATTTTTTTTTACATTTCAACTGGCATTATAATCTCTATAATTTTGTTCGTAACGCGTTATAAGGCATATTGAAATAACATTTATACGATATCGATTTGAAGCATGCACACTGCACGAAAACAATATTTTTTATATTTTCATTTAAAACGGAATATATATTCCGCCGTATAATCCCAAGTTCCATGAATAATTTATAAGCTACATTAAATATTATAAAATAATAACAGTTTTTTTTTTTTTTTTGTCATGAGTTTATATTCTCTTCAGTATATGTAATGTTTTATTTATTTGATACCGGTATAATTTGTTTTTACGTTGCCTTAGCTCCGTATAAAAAGTACATCCGGACACGTAATGTTTTGAGGTAGATCCATCACTAATGCATCACGATTATTAATATGAGAGATCGGTTGAAAATGTTATTTAATCTATCGTTATATTCGGTGTGCATTTTTTTTTTTTCGTATCCTAGAGGTAGTAGACGGTTATAAAAATTACTTCTTGTACATAAAAAATGTTTTTTTTTTTTTTTTACAGATAAACTACTCAGTTAAGGGCCCTCTGTCCCGGCATTTTATAACGGGTAATGAGTTAGACCACCAAACAATCACAATGTTATTTTACAGGAATACCTGTGATACCTTATGTGATGAATAAAAAATAGAAAATTTTATCACACACTGTACCAACAATCTCGCAACCGAATTGCCCATACAAAACCCTTAAAGTGAATTATACGCGCATCGAAGACTTTTGCGAGTTGTTTTACGATGATTAATACGAATGCACTTTGAGAACGGTTTGAGTAACTCAGGAACTCATCGGCTGTGTCACCTACTTTTCACGTTTTTTAAAACCAATTTCTAAAGAACAACTTTTGATACTTTATTCTTTTTTTCTACATTTTTCTCGACTATTTCATAAATTAATAAAAGAATGTGTTAAAAAATGGCGATAACACACACAGAAGACTTTATTCAAAATCCGAATCCGTTTTCATAATCGATTTCGGTCCATTCATTTGGAATTCGCCCGGCACGTTTTATAGGTCTAAAATAAATAGAGAGACAGAGGCACCTGAGATGAGGCATTATTAATTTTTAATTATGCGTGAATAGGTATAATAGTCACATAAATGCTGTTCACTTTGATATGAACTCACTAAAAGGATGGATATATGGCCTTTATTTCCGGCGTCATATTATATTAACATACATATGAATATCTGCGACGTATTACGCGCTTGACGAAATTTCCGTTACGGACGAGTAGTACAGGAAAATATAGTATTGGCTTCTGTAGATGCATTTCTCTGTGTTATTATTATTACCCGAACGGTAAGAATTCTGCGTAAAATATAGAGGAAATGTAATGACGTGTGTATATACAACAGAGAAAAATTGTTTCGCGTAAAATATAAAATATGTGTATTGTCGTCATGGTTTTGTTTGAATACCTACAAACGGCCCCGGATTCAATATATCAGTTGTTATTGAAAATTAATTTTGTTCGTGTGAATTTTTTACGCGATTTCTTTTTCCGTTTTTCCGTATACTTCCGTATCGTGTATCTCTAATTAGACATTTTATAAAATCTTACCGATGGAATTAACCAATAACAGTAACAAGTGATTATTAAAATTAACGAATTTTGAGTTTGTTCTACATGATACACCTTTTTACTTTATTGCTATTTTAATTGTGTTTTTTTCTACTGAACGTACGGAGAATAATGTATATTGATTTATGGTATTTTTCTTCTTTTTTTCGTTTTGTTTCGCCAAGAATGCTCTTCCGGGTAATAGAATATTTCTCCGATCGTTTCATACATCGATTTCCACAATGATAGGTGGTTGGGACAGAGTTTTGATACTACGTCATGTTTAAATCGGTATTCTATTGAGTGTTTCAAATTCCTTAATTTCATAACCTAAAGGAAAGTACCGCTAAATAATGAGTAAGGAAGGTTTTGAACAATTATAAAGAGAATATTCGGGTTGGTAACACACTAATTCAACCCTGCCTCTATAGCAAAATCAAAGAGCGTGTGGTACTATGATTGACAATTTAAAAAAAAAAAAAAAGTTTATTTATAATTTTATAATAGTACTTTAAGAACATGATGACACCGTATTATTTTATTTTGTTTTTAGTTGTTTTCTCGATTAAACTATTTCAGATTTTCTGAGAATTTTCAAACATAAAACATGTTTGTTCACTTGAAAAGTGTTCAGCACCGTAAAATTAGGATACTTCGCTACAAATTTTCATGTTTTTTTAACTTTAAACAAACACTGTGCCTTGAATAACTGTGATACAAATACATAATTAATATCATTGGATAGGTATGAGAATAATGAAATATATTTTTACGTTTATTATTACTAAGGCGTAATGTGAAACGAAATCATGGTTCTAATATAAAAAAATAATTAAAACCCTAGATATTTTTGTCATAAACATAACAGTTTAAAACATTTTGACAATTTGATAAAAGATTTAGATAAGTGTAAAACAAAAAAAAAACTTTTGGTGCAAATCCACCCTCTAAAGTGCAAAGCATCCTTATTTTACGGTAGCTGTTTTCACTGCAGGTATTTTTTAGTTTGCGGGAAACATAAAACCTTTTGCACACATTCCGGTATCACATGCATCATATAAAACGTTTATGTACGTTTTATCTTTCCGGTTTAAAATTACCATTTCAACGCCATTATATTTCCGCGATAGCTGTAAATGCCCACTGGCACACAATTTACAATTTATTATACAATATTACAAAACAATAACTTTCGCTCATAGGCCAGCTGTAACGCGAAACACAACATATTGTTCGGTACATTTCATTTTTATTACTTTTGTATAGAAGAAAAATGATAAAATGTAAGTCCCTTTTTTTATAGTTTACTTAACACGCTTGGTACACGCGTGTGAAATAAATTAAAATTATAAATATAAACAATCGTGGCGTATTACTATTAGAAGTTTCACAATGTATTGAAACGCATCTTTTTAACGCGCGAGTACTACGAAGGAATTTGTTGAATGATTTTACTATTTTTGAGAAATAATTTCCAATTTTTATGAATTTAATATTGGTACTACAATGGTTAAAATATGTGATAAATAAAATATAAAGTGCCAAATTCATCATTTCATTTTAACGAATAAAAAATAAAATCAAGTGAAACATTCAAAACTAAAATCCTTAGCTTAAAAAAAAAAAAAAAAAATTCAGTTTTACCGTTTGTTACACAAAATGGAAACAAATGTTTTTTGTAAAACTGAAGATTTTAAGAAAAGTTTTTTTTTTCAAATTATATTCAATGTTTCATACTTGTAAATTTTAGAGTTAGATACTTTTCACTAAACATGGCAGTAACAAACAGTTGTTTTTATAAAAATACGATGTGCAGTTAAAATTTAAAATACTGTAAATGCAACAATAAATAATTGCATGTTATTAATTAATAATATGCTTATTGCTTATTTAAAAAAAAAAAGGTATTTGTACATTCGAATAAAGGATAAATTATTAACGCATAAACGAGTTGTATTTTGACTCGAAGGAATTGATTCTTTTAAGAAATTATTATGCTTATACAGCATCCTTATACTGTAAAATTATTGGGATTTGTTTTAATTACACAACTAACGAGCGAACGATACTTGGGTTTTATTTCTTTTTATGAAATTTATCGAAACGAATTATTGAATCATCAAAATAGTTCGTTTGACTTTGATTAAAAGTTGCGGATTTAAAAGAAGAGCTCATCTCCGTAATAAAAAAAATGCAATAATACCATCACGTCGTATCCGATATCGTTGATTAATTAAAGCTTTTATGAGACATTTATTTGAACAAATTCAAAAATGTGTAAATACGACGTTCGATATAGAACAAAACTTAAACACAAGAAAAGCGATTACAATTTTGTAGACAAAATTATATCACGATTTCTTGAGAATATCTCGAGTCAGCTGGAACTCAATTTCATTAGTTCAGTTTAATATATAGCTTACTGAATTTTACATAATGATATTAAACCAAACTTCTTAAATATTCAGTAAAATAAAATACCACTTTAGCGTTGAAGATCGCGATACCGATAGGTAAGTGATTTGTGATGGCCTTTGAATATGGAGGAGACTTGTTTGGATATAATCATGATACGACTCGTCTCATACAACTAATAAGTGAATCGTTGATAATTCTTAACTACTTTTGATTAAAAAAAAAAAAAATTCTGAAGTTCTGATTCAATTATCGGTAGAATCTGGTACGTTGTTTAGATATTTTTTTGATATTTCGTCGGATTTATTGATTATGTTCTTTTTATGACATAGCATACACATATGCTGAACCTGAAAATCTCCTCGACTCCACTAGTAGTACCCTTTATGCGTATTTCTCTCGTTGTCAGAATATTTGTGGTCAAACCATAAAAACTTTGTACCCGACGAGTTGTACGGAAAATAAAATCATCACATTGATGACTGGAAAAAAAACTTTGCCATTCGTAATGTAGTAAATACAAAAGTATTTACTTTCAAATTGTCAGTAAACCTATTTTGAAAATTCTGATAGCTGCACAAAACGAAACAACACCGTACACGTATCATGGCCACCAAGGGGTTTCTCGTGTTTGTGTAATGGCAGTGAGTTTCTGTGATGGACAACTGTACGATTGTTGCGTGCATAAAATCTCCAGTTTGCTTAACAACAATGATTGTATATATAACAGACAATAGACACGATACGTTTTACAAACTGCACAGACCTTTACTCGAAATTCAGTCATAAAACATTTACCATCAACCGAAACTACCACGACCCGACTCTTGTGCAACTATTCCTGAATCCGAACTACCTTTATGTTTTATTAAACGGCGATAAATCTACCTAACCTATCATAAAACCCGCGTTCAACTTGCATTAACGACACCGATATGGCGCTACACCGCCGACGATGCCATAAACTACGTAAAGATACAATAATTCAAGTCAAACCCAAGTCCATCACTTAAAATACTATAGGAATCAATTATTTATTTTACAAGCGATTCAATATGACCGATGATAATTTTCATCGTATATTATACGAACTGACTTAAACGGTGATGCGAATTACGCGCACAAGTTTTGGAATTCGAAAAAAACGGTTATTGATTTGGTCTCATAAATCCACGAGAGCTCGCAGAACACGTTCAGGAAATTTACGGATCATCGGTATTGTTTCCGATACAATATACTCTCGACTTCTCAATGTAACTAAAAAGAAAATATCATATAGGTGTTTTGTTAAATAAGAGTAACATGTACTGCTGATTAATTGGCAAATCGCTTACAGTCTTGATGTTATGTGTGTTATCGAATATTTTATCAACTTTGCAGCATTACGTCTATACTGCTGAACTCTCTTAGCACACATAGCTAATAGTTAACATAATATTCACTTAAAAAAGTCTATAAATTACAATTTTGTTCGCTCGTTTAAAAAATATTATTAACTAATAGTTTAAAATCGTACGGTATTAAACTTGTATTAAATAGTTTCTATACTTATTGTATAGTTTATGAAAAATACTGTGAAAACTAACGGAATTCAAACATTTTAGAATTTTATATTATACCTCGTTCAAATTCGGTTAGGTTTTTTCCCGCTAGTACACTACTCTTTTCTTATAGTATCAGAAAATTTCATCGTGCATTCAACTTTTGACTAACGAAAAAAAAAAAAATGGATTCCCGAAAATTCTTCAAAACCAATATTATACTGTGTGACTCGGGTACGTAACATACATAACGGATTTGTTTGCATATTTTCGGATGTGTTTAGTGAAAAAAAAATAAAGGGAAAAAACATTAATGTAAAATTTAAAACGCTACGCACAGAATCTAAGATAGTTATTTTTCTACTATTCATATATTATTTTCGTTTACAAATAGTATACAATATCCCATAAAACTTATAAAAAAAAACCCTATTCCACCGCATGTACATTTTCGTTCAACCAACGTGTAAAAAAAGATAAAATAACATTTATTTTCGGGAAAACGTAGCATACACAATCATTGAAAAAAATCTAGTCGACACTGCGTTCAATGCTCTCCATCGACGTAAAAGTCTTCGTAAGCCATCTCTTTTTCCCGATATAGCAGCTTGTAGTCGCGACACAAAACTTCGTAATAAACCGACGGTACATAAATATGTTTCCACGCATTAAGTTTATACGTCTATCTAGCGTTTAGAGGAGAAAAAAAATCCCGTCAAGTCAGTCGAACGACGATTTCCAATATTGGTTTTGGTTATTTTTTAATAGCGCTATAACAGAGTCGTGAGATTACAGACAGCTGCTGGTCTGTGCGCGGACACACAATACAGCGAAATGCGTTTAGAAAGGATTGTTCGATCAAATCGTCGGTTCGTTTTCGCGGGACGCACGAATTTATATTAAAAAGAGTAACATAAAGTGCGCGTTAGGAACGTTGAATAATATTCACGTGCTATTTACGGTATGGACCTGTGTTTCATCATTATTATTAGTATGATTAACAATCGGTATTTTTTATAAGCGGCAATGCCAACACGAAGCCCGCAAAACATTTTAAGATTAAGATAAGACGACAAAACTCATACAGCGATGGCGTTTGACTATAAAAATTCGCCGAAATAATCCTCGTCTTTTATAATGGACGATTTCGTGTTCCTGCTGGGTCTTGGAAACAAATTCGCGTGAAAAGACGCACGTGAATTAGACTCTTACCTAGAACAGGACGTTCTCTTCGGTTGGCGCCTTTCATAAACCCTTAGGATGTTTGTACGTTTGTCCGACTTACGAAAATTTCTAGACCGGAGTCTCATAATGTTTAACGAAATACAAGACACCTACTAAAGTGAGATGGATCAAAGTTTTTTATCGAAACGCGCACACTCCGATCATTACGCTTTTGATGACCGCGGGATTCTCTGTCGGACTCGAGGTGGCAGATTGGCCGCTTAATCTGGTTTTCTTTTTTGGTAATAAATTACGACTAATTACCGTTTAAAAACGTAAACCACGCCATATCATTATCATCATCGTTTTAGTGGGGTTTCTAAATAATCTGTTGTCACGTTGTTGCGAGTGACAACAGCGCTAACGTCGACCAAGCGCGTTTCATTCGATTTCTCGCAGAACAACGCACGAAGGTCGAATTAGAAGCGCTAACAACGCGGAAACTTTCATCCACAATAGGCCGCACGCCGAAGCTGAAACCGCAACGAACGGTTATTGTTATGGTTCGAGGACGATATCGTCGTTTCGCACTTGGAATCGTTCGCGGCGATGTCGGATGTCGTCGACACTCGCCGCGTGTGCTCAAAACACGAAAACGTTTCATTTTTTTTCATTTTTTCTTCCCCGCGACTCGGAGTCATTGGAAAACCTTTTTCGTTCCGTGAAAAAACGTTACGCGGACTTAAACGGCTTGCGCCTGATTTCGAAATCGGCCCTCGAACACACGGCCGCGTCTCTCGGATATGTGTCGTTGCGATCCGAAGCGCACAACGACGACCGCGGGGTTTCGATGAGAATAACGAGGGATGTGATGGCTCTGGAGCAGAGACTTACTTACTTGCTTACTTACTTACTTACTTACTTGCTCGTACACGTTGAACCGGAACGGGCGGTGTGCGGGCGAAACGCGAATCGACCGCGCGCGTCACAAATTTGCGCGCGAAACGACCGAGAGACACCGAAGGGGACATCGAAACGTTTATCATTGTTCGTCTAAGCGACGTTCTCCGGTCTTAAAATCGCGAGCTAGGGCACGTACGAACGAAAATTAAACCCGTGGTTTCGGAAAAAGAAAAAAAAAAAAGAGTCGATCGGGTTGAATGCCAAACTGAGCTACGGCGACACGCAGAACTCGGTGAAATAATAATACCTTGTTACGTACGTCAGTTAATGTTTATTCGGTCCAAACCGCTTTTTGAACGCTTCGAAAGTGTATCCGCCCGCGCGTTACCCGGTGTAATAAACGCGAGGTAAATTTGAAAAAGCGCTCGTACATTACGACTTGAAAGTTAGTGACACGGTTATATTTTATTCTTCGAGATCGAGTTACGGATTATTATTATTATGAACGCAATCGTGTGTACATTTATTTATCATATAGTGACCGTCGTGTTTGTGAACAAAACGGTCGCATTGGTTTTGTGTCTTATTGTTTTTTTAACTGCGAATGTCCAATCAATATGAAATCAAGTACAAAACGAACATGGAAAAAATTGTTGTTACTAAAGCGGCATTTACACGTCAAAGTACTCTGGTGAATTCAAACACTCGATGTAAAATACGTATAGACAAAAAAGATTTTCGAGTTGGAAGTAATCGGTTAGGAATTGATTACATCGATCTATACGAATCTGGACCAAGAAGGGCCGATCGCGCTTTTGATTATTGTTGGAAAACAAAAAAATACAATTTTTTTGAAGTTTTAAAACTACGTACAATTTTCACTTTAAGTTGCAATTTTTTTTATTTTGTAGAAACATAATTTATAAACCGCTGTAAATACTACCGATAGTTATGAATTTGGTTTTTTTTTTTTTTTGTTAATTGTAAAAACAATTTTACTGACGTTAGTTTTATTTAAAAAATGCAATATTAAAAAAAATGAAAGCAAAGTATTGATATATACGTTAGCTAGAAAACGGGACCCCCAACTGGAAACGGTGTTCCTAGTCACCTAACGAAAACAATTTGGTTTATTTATACAGAGCAAAAAAAAATCATAATTTTGTAAATAATTTTTATCATTCAAACAACACGCGAATTCCAAAGTAAGTTTCATATTGAACAATTTATAAAAATTCAAACACAACCATAAGTTCCGTATTATTTCATGAGTACAAATTATTAAAACAATTAAACTTATTAAACGACTTAAATTCACATTGAAAATTTTGGATTACATGACGTGAATATCATAACTTTTCTAGTAATGTACAATTTAACGAAAAATATATCCTCCGATTTGAAACTAATTTTAAATTTATTATTATTTTTTTTTTTCTACAAACCAAATCAAGTTAGACAGAATAGTTGAAAGTTTGAGAAACTGTTTTCGGAATATTTATTGATTTAGGTGTGCTTCTCGGAATTTCATTTAGAAAATATTTCGCCGTTAAGCATCTCTATAGTGCGTGTATTAAAAATATTATGATCATTATAAAAATGACTTGAATTCAATAATTTTTTTTCCGAAACTGAGTTTTGACCGGTGAAATTAAAATCAAAGGCTTATTTATATACATGTTTGTTTATTATAATTTTTAATTTACGTAACGTTATCGTATTCGATGGGGTTTTCTAAAGGTTGCGAGACAATTGAAATTAAGTAAAAAAGTCTAGTTTATTTTAATTAAGTAATCAACTCGTTAGTTTTTAACTTGATTAGTTAATTTTTTTTTCATTTAACGTGTTTACTTTTAAGTTAATCGGTAATAAATAAAAAAAAATTTTTTTAAACTCTTTAAAAAAAAAAAAGTTTCGCTTTGAGGAAAATTTCAAAAGAAAATACGAAAAAAAACCTCGCGAATTAAAAATATAAAATATAATTTCTATTTCATGTAATTTTTTTTTGTTAGTTTAATTTAATAATTTAAAATAATTAAAAATGTAACTTTTAACTTAACATACATTTTTGTTCATTCAATTAACTTAATTCAACGAGTTAAAAAACCTTATCGTTAACTTGTCCAGTCTTGTTTGAAACAAATTCCGCTATTCCGAAACATCTAAGTATATAACGTGGGGAATATTAGTATTTATTTCTGTATTAGTGCCAAGTGCACATTGTATCGCTAGATTTTACTCGTTCATTATTTACACTGTGTCTGTGTGTACTACGATCCAGAAATGTGTGAATTATTACAATAATCCAATAACGAATTATTTTTCCATCAAAAACGACCGTAAGTTCGTAACACGAAAGTAATCTCGACAGACCATAAACGTTGGTATGGTTTAGGTCGTTTACGAGAAATAGAAGATGGAAGATGGACGTATAAATCGTTATAATCATTCGTGTCACGTGCGTTTCACTATTATCGGCAAGGCAAAGGCGGCCCAGAAGTGGTAAGGAAAACGAAAAATTCACGTATGAGGTCCGGGGAACGGTATAATATAGCTAGGTAGGTATATTATATTGTAAATACAATTTAAGAAAAAACATGAGACGCCTTTTTATTAAATATTTCCCAAAGAGGTATGTAAAAAAAGCCAGGATCGCTTTAGAACGCGTGGGTTATTTGGCGGAGTGGAGACTACGCTTTGGGTGGGTCACTGGTTTGAAAGTCGTGGTTTAAACGTTTTATTTAACATCTGAAAGCAATGATAAATCGTTGAAAAAACGATTCTGGGCGAGCTCAGCTTTCTAGTAAACGTCCTGGTAAATTTTTCGAGAATTTCAAAATTCTATATATATATATTTAGCTCAACAATATTCGAAATCATTTGAAACTTTTATCGAATCTGTGTCTTACGTTTTTGAATAATACGTAAAAGTTTCAACTTGTTCCGATCATTATTTTGGACGTTATGGCCAAAAAAACTAAATCGATATTTTTCAAACCTAACCTAACCTGCGCTCAAAATCCAAAATTTATTACAAAACAGATATCATTGAAACTTTGTAGTGTGAAACACTGATAAGCTAAATTAACCGTTCGGACCGCACATTTTTTTTTTTACAATAAACTTACATATTTTCGTTATTGTTGATCAACGTGTGTCTCGCGTTCGAATATAATATTATGTCCACACAAATCGTGTGTATACCAAGAACAAATCACGCATTTTATAGATTAAAAAACGTCTGTAAGTTTACGAATTCTATGATGAATCGCATGTCTAATGGTGTGTTTTATTACAATTAATTATAATTTACCTATCAATTTTATCACGATGGGTTTTTTTCATAATTTGCTTCACTTTGCTATCTACTTAAAGAAAGTATAAGTTTATGAATTAATATCTACAATGCGGTTTCCGTTTCATTCGGTAATTTATACTTAAAAACAAACAAAGTGTTAATATTTGAATAGTACATAATAAGGTTTGAATATCAGCGTGGTCTATTGTTGTCATCACGATATTAAAGGCTTTTATACGTTTTCAGATGTGCGCGCGTGTGTGTATCAAAAATTACATAAATCCTTTTGTATTTATTAATGAAATATTTCGAATTAAAAAAAATCGTGTGTATTAATCCAACAACAAAGCGCTTTCATTCCTACTCATTTTGTGTTCTTATCAGACCCTTTATGAAGGGAGTAATAACATGTATAGTAATAATATGTACATATATATATATATTGAAATAGAAAAATGGTCAGTTTATTAAACCCCTTAAACGACACGCACCATTCGGTTATTCAATTTTTGGTTTTTGTGTGTAAAATACAATCAGTTCGTATTGCAATAGACAATAAAACACTTCGTTTAGAACACGTATAGGGAGAGAAAGTGAGAATGATGCAAGTCACCACCGTCTCAACCGGTCGGATGTAAATCGATCGTATAATATTATATTGAATTACATCAACGATAAACGGAGTCTCGTATTCTTCTAAGAATAATAATGTTTAAAATATTGAAAATGGCCCGGACTTAAATCGATCGATCATATTTAATGACATTCCGCGTGCACAAACGGGCGCGGTCATACAATATAGGTGCGATCGGCGGCTAACGGCGTTTTTGTTTGTTTTTTATTGAATTATTTTTCGTATTATTATCAACATAGTGTTATATTATCTTACCAACAACTTAGCCATCTCGTTTTTTCCACGTCCTAAGTGCTACTATATGTAATTTAAATCCTAAGAAAAAAAAAAATATTTTCACGAAAATTTCTACGCGTTCAGTTCGACAACGCGTGCGCGAAAGCAACAAATTACCCAACACACGGGCATTTCGTACACGCTTGACCATAAAAATCCTCCGAATGGTAAGCGATTGAAATAATTTCAAGAGAAAAAACAACAATCATCAAGATCAAAACGACGAAAAATGCGTTATGTCTATAGTTTCACAGACAATCTTTTTTTAGTTTTAAAAACATTAGAAAACGCGGTATAATATTTGGGCGTGTGCAACACGAACACGTAGAACCGTTTGTCGAAATTGCCCCGTCTTTTGTAGTAAAAACATTATACGCGAATACTCGAAAAAATTGTAGCATCTATCGTTTCAGTAAATGACCACCAAAAAATAAAAGTCATCTTCAAAATCTAACCGTTCAAACCTTCAACATGGCATATTTAAAATTATAATTGATTTTCACTGGAGTGCACTTTGGTATAATTTACTGCCACTTATCACAGGAATCCAAAGGTACAAGCGAAATTTCGAGGCCTTATACCTAGAATAATTTCTAATTAATGACAATATATTATGTAGGTACAACATCGTATTATCGCATTAGAGGTAAACATGAGAAAAAAAAAAAATTCAACTTATTTATTTTACTACGTGAATATTATGTACCGTAATACGCATTTTTCTAATTATCTAAGAAAGCACAGTTGGTCCTAATGAAAATTTGAGCAAAACATCTTTTATGTAAAATTCATCGAATACGTTTATGTGTATATTTTCCGTGAAGTTAAAATTTTTCGAGAGAAAGACGAAAACCTCGTATTTTTCTCTGAACGAGAAGTGGAGAGCAAAGCGATCGTACACTTTAGCGGTCAGGTGTCTTAGTTAAATCGAACGTTTGCGCAAAATTTCGAAATGTGGGAATTTTTCCCACGTAAAATACTCAAGTCCCCGAAGTGTCTGTTACCGTACATCACATAAATTTTCGAAATTCTTCCGAAGTTATCTTTATATTTGCGCGGTTCGACGTCCATTTCCCTGAAATCAACTGTTCAGTCTGCGTTCGTGTACACTGACTAACCATAGATTTCTTTCGTATTAAACTATACACATTTCCAAACTGTAGGATGAAAATTCGATTTCGGAATTTTTCTAGATACATTTATCAAGACGAGTATTCCTTTTTTTTTTTAGTATATAAATATTCGATTATCTGTTGTGGATACGAACAACGGACGGCAGTACGGCAGTTCGCTTCCATTGGGTTTTGAGACTGTATAATATACAGTATTTGTCGTGACGCGATTTAATGCGAGGTTGACAACACGTGGGTTTTTATTATCTATAAGGTTAAAAAACACTTTTTACTAGTCGAAAGTATTATCCAAGCTAAGTTTTCGGCTCGGATTCGATTCCAATTATGTTTCTCGTTCGTAAGTATCGAAAACGTTTTTGTCGAATCTCCGCGTACTCAACGCGCAACGGAAATTCGCGTTTAATCCGGACAGGAACTAATTTTTTTTTTTTTTTGCTACACGGATGAAATTTTTTTTATTCAAACGAACGAGACAACTTTTATGGTGAAAACGTAGACATCAATAAATCTGTTCGCGATGAATTCATCCGATTTATCTATATGTAGAGAGAGAGCATCGCCGCGAGTACCCGCGCGCGAATCCAACGATTCATAAGCGCCGGCGGTACCTGTTTACTAATAATAATAATAATAATAACGACGACGAAGATAATCACAATGTCTAATGATAATAACGACAATAAGGGCGCAAAAGTTTAACCGTAACCGGTGACGGCGGTGCAGAAGTGGAGCAATAATCAAACGCGCGGCAGCGGATTAATGGCTGACTCGTGATCCACAAACTTTTTCTCATAATATCCTCAAACTCACGCACACTTTAGTAGTGTCTCTCGAACTTCAATCATAAATTTCAAAACGAACGGCTGCGCCCCCCGCGTGTGTGTACGTATGTAACTTTTCTATTGCTAACGTTCTGCCGCAGTACTCGACCGAGTTTTTAGATTCGTTTTGGGTTCGCAGTGGCAGCGGAGTGAAGTCAGCGGAGTGTTTCCGTGTCCGGATTTGCCAATCGATCGGTCGGTGCTGCCCGAATTATTGCTCTGTTTTCGCTGCCCGAAAAACAAAAACTGCATTTCTACGCGTTTTTTTTAATTCGATCGCGTTTCGTAGTACGTGTAGGTGGTAACGATGCTTTCCGTTGATTTTCTGCCGGCGCCAATAGTTTTGTTTAACTGTTTGTCGTTTCGATGTAAGCGCGATCTCCAAACGCTTTCGACGCGACTGGACAAAATGCGCGGTTCGACAATTTGATGAAAGCGTAAAATAGAAAAAAACTCCCTACAATTCGCGTTGAACACTGATTTTGTCGCTAAACAAAACAGGTTTAAACACCTGTAAAAATGATAAACACAAATTAAAAAACCCCGATGTGAACTGTACGGGGAGTCTTTATCTTTACAGTAAGTAAGAAAAAAAAAACGAGACGTGAGAGTCTTTTTTTTGTCGCGAAACACGATTTTGACGGGGAAAACGGGACGGCGCGTGCGAGTCCCTGAAACACGCCGTTTATAACCGCGAGACACCTAATACAATGTGAAATATGGAAGAATGGGCGATCGATACGACAGTCAGATTAGGTTTTTTTCAAAAACACTCGTTTATCAACTACATATTATTATTCAATAACAAAATTATTATTTTTATCGTCCCTAAATTACAAAAAGATAATTACGACTATAACTGTTACAATACTGTTACGTATAAAGAAAAAGAGTTCGACTCCTCTAAAATCAAAAAGCAACCCCTAACGGTTGAAGATTTATTTATTAAATGGTTATCGATTTGGTTCGTTTACTCATGTTTCAAATATTGTAAGAAATTATTCAACTAGTAAACGAATCGAATCATACAACAACATCGCTATTTTTTTGGGCTTTTAATGTGATCGTAGTAAAAGGACGACGATAAAATAACGAAAAACAAATTAAATATACAAAGTGTATAGATCAAAAAAAAATGACTATATTCGAATGTAAAACTTTCGTTTCACGAATGAAAACTTTGTGAAAACAAGAAACGAAACATATTCATAGGTCACCTAATAAATAACAATACTTTAGGTATGATAAAATGTTGTGATGTTATGATAAAAAAAGCTTTTATTTTATTTTTTAATTCCATAAATCCTAAAACAACGTAGTAGTATAGTAAATACATCGGTTTTGATCATTGGGTAACAACTAATATAAGTTTATTTTATAAACTATAGAAATAAAAAAAAAAAAAGAATCTTTTTATTCATTGAATTTCTGTCGTTTTTATAGTAATTTTGATATTAAATATTTATAACAATTTATCAAAGTATTTGGACATTTTGTTTTTCTATTGGAGTTTTCATATTCGATAGTCAACAATCATCATATACTTTTTTTTTTTTTTCTTAATGGAATAGAAATATTATATACTTTTCGATAAACAATGTACAACAATATTCGATAACACTGAACTAAAAATACATGTGGTTCCAAGGTTAGGTTAGGTTATAGGTGGTTCCGAATTTCATTAAAAGAAATTTAAAAAATTACTTTTATTCATAACGGATATCGAAGAAACCAATTATAACAATCGCCGAATCGTGCAAATCCAAGATAATTCCAAACTCGGCATAATTGAATTAACTTCTGCAGTCTGATCAGCTGATGTCTTTTACCTAATAATTTTGGAACGTCATGTCATCTGGAACTAAATTACATACTTTTGTCAAAAATTTTAAATGATTGATTTTGGCAATAACACATTTATACCAGTAACGGACTTATGGTAACCAATATGTACCGTTGACAGATATAATTTTTAAACGTATAAGTTGGTCATCGGAATTATCTCCATTATTTTATACACTCAAGACAGTTTTTTTAAACATATTGCGTGATACGAATATGGCGATCTTTAGAGTTGCACGCGCATTTCATTTTACGTCAGTAATTTAACAAACAACAAATTACAAAAAATAATCGTGAAAAAATTCAATAACGCGTTCAAAGTTTTCCATTTTCGATAACTGGTGGTCACCCGATTTAAATTAATATCTAAGAAATCATCGTATTTTGATCCGATTTACAGATACAGCATACCTATTGATTTTGGACGGGAATTCGCGAAGAAAAACGAGAAATTTTTCTCATGGGTCAAATGTTTTGTGACTATATCGTGGTAAAAAAAATTAAAGAAGTTGTGACCAGTTAAATATAATGTACAATAACTCTTAAAATATGTTCCAAGTGACCCAGATTCTCCGCGTACACGATATAGTGTACATTCTCAACCAGTCAACCGGATCAACATTTTTACGTAAGTGATTTACATGCAATAACATTTAAAACAATAATTTTATTTTTAAAACAAAACTAGATAAACTATAATGTATTATATTTTACGTCATTCGTCAAAAGATATTTTTAAGTCTACACGATAGTTGTTGTGTTTGCCAGGATCAGAATAGTATTGGTTATGTTCGAAATACGATCGTAATTATTAATACAATAAAACACATTATGCAACGAAGTAACAGAAAAAAACTTCTTGTAATATCATAATATGATATTATGTTTCAATTTATTATCGGCGAAACGGAGCACGAAAATCTTCGAAAATTTATCTGGTATTTACGTATGGTCCCGAAGTTGAGTATAATAATATATGACGTATGAGAAATCGACAAAAACACAGCATATAAATCCACTAACTCTCCTTTCTGCCACGAGATTAAACCTGGAGGGTAAAACTTTGTGGACGACAAAGTTTTTAAATCTTAACATAGCCTTGGGTTCACAAATTTCTGCCGAGTTTCTCGACTAAGTCTGATAAGAAGCTGTTAACACGTAGGCAGACGTTGAAGTTGTGCCGCCATTGTGAAACAAACTATAATCCCTCGATTTCATTAGGATGATTAAAGAAATAACTTGTTTGTCACTACACGTATATACGTTGATTCTTCATAAAGAATTATCAGTGCAAGTCTAAATTAATCAAGTCCAAAACAACATTTTAGCGCGTCGGATCAAATAGAATATTATGATTAAATTTCGAGTGAACACACGGATTTCTGAAACCTTATCGCGATATTTTCATAGACATTTTTGAAAATTTTAAAAAAGTATAGTAAATTTTCCTTGAAACAGATAGGTCCGACAAATTTTAATGCGATCAACTAGTTCCATAACATTTTATACCGAAATAATAATATCAGTGTTATAAGTGGTATAATTCGTAAATTGCGATATGGTCATTAAAATCTACACCTATGATTAGATGTATACTTTTTGATTATTGCATAGATTTTTTCTGATTAATTCTAAAGAATACGGGGAGTTATAATACTAACAAAATCAAAATTCATTTTGGTTCTTTTTTTAATATTTTATTTTATGACGAACAAATTATTATTTCACTAGCACTTTAACATTATATTAGGTAGGTATATGTCATTACATCCGGTACATACGACGGGGTAACGCTCAACACGATCGGATAGTTTAATTGTGTTTGCCAAATAACAGCTATTAACAGTTATATACGTGGATGTTTCGGGTTTTTATCTCCAATAATTTTATGGCCACGCTTTATACGATTCACTGGACGGAAAAAAAAAAAAAAGAAGAAAATAAAAGAAACAAAGATCGCTTTGGCGAACGGAGAGAATGATCGTGAACATTATTACGGTGGTATCGTACGGTTTGTACGATAGGAAAATAACTTAAACGTAATCATGACCATAAAACTTCGAGTAGAACGCAATCGATAGAGTATCGTTTTTCTTTATTTTTTTTATATGTTTTGTTTTTGCCAGGATGACCCATCATCAACATTAGCCTAATCATCGGCCACTGAGCAAAAACCTTTATCGTATTCAAAATTCATCACTCATTCAAAGATCTTTCCAAAACTTTTGTTTAAACACGAATCAAACTTGTGTACGATAGTGTGTATATAGTTTTGTACCTTCGTTCGATACGGCTAGAATTTATTTTCTGTTGGTAATGTTTAGAAAAAATATTCCACTGCAGAGAACTAACACAGCATTTTCAATGTTTTTACTTTACATAAAATAATTTTTTTTTTTTTTTGTAGCCCCACCGATACGACGTCAAATGACCACAAATTTCGTATTTCTATTGTTACCGATTCATTTGGATGGATTTACAACAAATTAATTGCATACTATACGATATAGTTATAGTATTTTAACGCAATACGCTCTACAATATAACACGTCGCGCGGCGTCAGAAATCATGTTTTCATTAGCAAAGCTTCGCGGACTAAGCCTCATCGATACGACGAAAATAAAAATCGACTGTTTCGACTCTATTCGGCTTATAATCCAAAACGATTAATCTCGAGTGTTATTACCATAGAATATTGAAATGACCGACACGTGTACAATATGATTTCAACAATAGGCTTAATACTTTTTTTTCAAAAAGAACACATTAATTATAAAAATAAAAATGTCAATACAAATATAGTTTTACTAGTGTATCCGTACGGTTACAAAATTACAATCGGTGTCTAAAAACAATAATAATCATTTTCTAATGATGATAAAAATTACAAATTGTACTTAAATTTAAACTGCAGTGTGACGATGCCGACCATTTATACGCCAAAATTGGAATACTTTTTCATGAATCAATTGAAATATTTTCATATGCCGTCTTTTAAAGTTACTTTTTCATTATATATTTATATATATGTGTGTCAGTGAACAGAATAAAATATTTAATGATGGATACACTTTATATATATACATATTATGTGTAAATATTAAATATTTATAATATTAATATATTTTAAATATATTATTAAAAACAGCCGTTTTGGACAATTGAGTTCGACTAGAACTAATTATTATAATAATACACGCACAACACGAAAAAATAATCGTGGAAACTATTGGATCTGTACCAGGTCGTTCAATTATTCCGTCGTTTATTTTATTTTACTTTCAAAAAAAAAAAAAGCAATAACGCTTTGTACAAATGTTACGGATTATTTGGCACAAACTGTACATGTGTGATGGCTCATCAATCAATCATTGCATCGATCGACCAACAGATATTACGTCAACGGTTTTTTTTTCTCTAAAGCCTCGAGTCGTATTAAATCTGCTGTTAAATACCAAAAACAAGTGGTATCGATGATGAATATACGTAGTAGACACGAGTGAGATATTGTAGACGGAGAGAAGAAATGAGAATATAAAACGAAAAATCAGCAATACCAGTAAAACCAAAGAATCGGTCCATCATTAATTCAAACACACCAGCCGACATCACGAGTGAACTAAGTACGATAAAATGAAATTTTATTCAAGAAAGCAAATTTTGAGGAAAAATTAAGATACCGTACGTTTTAAAGTACCTAACATCTATCATAATTATTATTAGAGTGTTATCATTGAACTTAAGCTGTACGTTATAGTTAAATAAACATTACATACTTTAAATTAAGTGATACTAAATGATTGCTTATAACTACAAAGAATATAAGAAATTGTAAATATTTGAAATGTTGACAACGTTTACTGGGTACATTAGCATATCTGCAAGTAATGGTTTCTTTATTTTATAACAAATAATTATGTGTTGCATTAAACTATCTTTTAGTTATCAAACAACTTATACGATGTAAAAACGATGACGCCTTAGAGCAAAATAATTCCGTTTTATCGACACTTGTTTTATATGCTTTCCGAGACTACAGATCGGATTTTTTTTAATTTTTTGCTAGTGATGGTAAATTTTGTTGTAAATATCATATAAAATTATAAAGTTTTAAAAAATAAAAATGTGTTAGTTAAAATCTTTTTTTTTAAAAATCACCAATTTATCCGATTTTCCAACTTGTAACAACAACAACAAAAAAAATCTCTTGTTGGATTTTAAAACGTTTTTAATAACATAATATTCATCTACATACAACTAATCTTGTTTTTGAATTTTAAAGCTTTTACTTTGAAATTTAACTTTTTATGGAACCGCACAAAAAACTACTTTAATGTTCTATACTTAGCTCAAAAATGATTCAAATACTTTGAAATTTGTATTGAACTTGGAAATTATCTATAAAAACATCGTGTAAATTTTTCAGGTCCGAGAAATCATTATTACGGAAGTTAAGACCACAAAACGAAATCAATTTTGTCGAAATCCCGTTTTTCAGTTTTTTGGTTATAACTTTTTTTAGAATTGAAAATTGTTATAAAACGTTAAATGCAACGCACCAAGGACATAACTTGGGCTTTCATAAAACTTTTCGACCGTTAAGACCGGACCAATTCCCTAGGAGCTATGAGTAACACAAACACAAATAGGAACAAAAACACACATCTTTGTAAAAAAAATCAATAGCTTCCTCGCGACGTTCAGAATCTAAAACAAACCCTATCATATAAAATAACGGAAATATTTTGGGCTCTTTAATTAGTGTTCATCCCGTTTAAATCATTCAATAACATCGTAATGTGATACTTTATTTGTATCTGTATTTACTATATTACTATCAATCAGGGCCGTCCCTACATTTTGCGGGGCCCGGGGCATAACTATATTTGCGGGGCCTACCAAAAAACTCTCAAAAAATTATACTTACGTAAGACGTAACCACAACCATTTCAAATGTTAATATAAATTAAGTATTATTTTAAAAATAATATAAAATTCTATAGTTATTTTTGTTTTATCTTCATTTGTGCTCTTCATAGTGGCAATTTGATTAGATGAACACATCTAAAAATGGAATTTTCATCATACACTAATACATAAATAAATTATGATTGAATTGTTGTTTATTTTAATAATATATATAAAATTTCATTATTGTAGGTACACATATAATAGTATTTAAAAATTAATTTTTCTTGATTTGTGATCAGCAAATGAGTCAATAATATCATCAAAGAGATTTAACATTACCTGTAAACAGTGGGCACAAATTGCAACCAACATTATTTCATATCATTATAGTTTATAGGTAATAATTGAAAAAATTAAAAATTTCTTTCCTAAAATAAACGGTAACTAAATTCTTATTACGCTGGTTTTTTCAAATAAATGTATTAAAATTACATTTTTATGAAATTGGCTCGTGAGAAAATAATTCATTATATTTATAGTTAACCGACTAATACGATTTACATTTTATAAAAATAAAAATAATTAAATTAATCTTCAATCTAATTTAACCATAAATATTACAATGAAAAATATTAAGCACCAAAACTTTAAATAAATATATCTATTTAATAATTAACTTAGTGACGTTACCAAGTAAAATATAAAATAAAAATAATATAACTGAATTTAGTTATTAACTATATACTAAAATTTTACTACATAATACACACTGTGTGAGCTACACCACAGAAATATGTCTAACTAATTAAATAAAATAATATAATAATTACCTTCTGAAGTGCGAAAAAAGATTTTGGTTCCACAAGGAATTATGGAATTCAATTTTCTTATGTTGATAATCAGTTCATTTCGTTAAATACTTAGTATAAGCTATGATACAAGGTTCATTAATATGAAGCCAGTATAAATACACGGAACACACGAGAGTAAATTTAATGCACAATACGTCATATCATGGTAAAATATACAACAATACAAGCTATAAAAATGTATATAAATGATAGTATGATGTTAACGGTTTTGGGTTTTTTCTATTTATAAATATGATATATGGTATAATCTATTATCAATTCTTATCCTAGTACGGTTTGATAACAATATTATATAATTTGAACAGTACGCTATGTAGAAAATCTATTCACTTTTATTATTATTGTTTATACTGCACTTGTATTTCGTATTTCATTTAATTTATTTAAATTTAATAACATATTATTGTCAAATAAAAATTCAAACTACATTTGTAATATATGTAAATCGTTAGTTCAAATAAAACTTAGGATTATTTAAGTGCGTGAGCGCGGGGCCCATACGAGGAGTCCAAAGCGCGGGGCCCGGGGCGTGGGCCCCGCTCGCCCCGGCCTTAGGACGGCCCTGCTATCAATAGTAACGTTTAAATTTATTTAACTAGACTTTTTTTGCATTTTCAAGAATATTATTGATTTTATTGATAACATACTTGTATAAATGCTACTTTAAGAGCGTTATTTACAATAAATAGAATGTATAGTTTAATTTTGCATTATTTAAATGGATAAAAAACACTGTAAAGAATGTAAAGAGAGACTGCAGTCTGGAATACTGACAGTTTTACCGATATAAATTATAGGTTTTTTTTAGAGACGTAAAAAAGAAAAACGCAAATAGAAATGTATTTAAAACGTTTTAATTCGATAACCAAATAATGATACCGAACTGGGTGCAATTCGTGTTTCTATACGGCAAATATAAAATCGTTACGATCATAAAACATTGATATGCGACCATAATAATTACGACTAATGGCGACGGTTGACAGGCACGATGTCACGGAGACAATGGAAATGTATCAATTATTCTTCAATGTTCATTGATAAAATCGATTGTATTAATTAAAAACAATAATTTCTCTTTGCACTTTTGTGCCGGCCAACTTGACAGTATAATAATTTTAGTGTAAATAGTGTATAATATAACACACACACACACACACACAGTGATAGAACTATTGTTTAACGTTTATTTTATGTAAATTTAGTATTTTTAAAAACTCTTTTAAAACACGTACAATACTAAACCCAGTACAATATTTATACTACGTATTGTTTTAACTGTGCGATAACGATATAATATGATTAATATCAAGCGAAAAGAATTTTCATTTAATTTTTACACCGACATTCCCAATACAATTTCATATTCAATTTTTTCGTACGAGACTAAAATGTATACAACAGTTATACTAACAATTGAAATCTTTCGGTAACTATGTTTTAATATCGATAGTTACACTCTTCGAAAGGGTAAAAACGTTATTTAACAAACAGAATCGATCGACTCACGCGCTGTGACTGAATCCGGTGCTCGGTAAATTCATATTTTTGTAATAACTTACCGGAAAAAAAATAAGGAAATATTTCGAACGTCTCGTGCTACTTCTCATTTGTGATGTAAACCAATAAATGTCTTCACTTACCTGCAAAAATACGACACGTTTTGATTAGTTACATCGTTGTACTTATAAAATGAATAATTTATCGATTTCCTATTATAATATGTACTCTACAGAATTCAAATATTCAACTGATTACTATGTATTTACACAAATTACAAAACAATTCATCTACCAATACGTCTGTGTTTGTAAGGCAGAATTTGATGTGTACATTTTTTGAACTTTCCGTAAAATAAGTTTTAAGAATGGAATAAAACAAACGGTTTTCAATAAAAAGAAGCCATTCATACTATTAGGATCATCATAATCAATGATTTCGTATGATTTAAAATATATATAGGTCATAAATTGGTTTTAAAAAAAAAATTTTGATTTACAAATAAAAAATTAAAAAATATAAAACAATTTATTTTATCGTCATGAGAAAATAATTTTAAAACAAATAACAAAAAAAAAACCCAACGAACCGTATCAAATAACACGAAGTAATTAAATTTGCTGTTTTGAGAATTTTCCTAAAAGTCGAAATCACTCACTACAACAGTGCGTACAATTTCGTTTTTATAATCAAAAAATAACAGAACGTTTCAATACTTTTTTTACACGCTTTCAGAACGTACCGGGCAGCAGATTTTTTTTTTGAAATATACTTATTCAGAAAATTTCGTTTTACATAACGTGTTTAATTTTCAACACTCAAACGACGAATTTGTGCGAGTTACGAAGTTGTTTCCAAAAGTAAATCGCGGGTAAGAACAATCCTCGAAGGCTTTCCAAACTTATGAACAACTAAATACGAAAATCGTGACTACGGATTTTCGAAATTTTTTAGTGGCGTTTGAAACATTGTATTAGATTTTCATAACCGTTCGCGGATTTTTATCGAACGAAATTCATTTAAAAAATGAATAAATTTTCGAAATTTCTCGACACTCGCATCGGACCAAATTCAATGTCTCGTGAAAGTTTTAGCGCTCGCTGAAAATCCAAATCGATCACGACGAAAACGCGTTATTTTTTTAACGTTTTTTTTCCCTTTGTAATTTTGTAATTTTTTAATTTTACGCGCGCCCAAGTCGATCACGACGTACTCCGTCTGTGTCCATCACACACACACCTTTCGTTAGAGGTAACGACGTTAAAAATCTGAGCGTTCATCATCGTCGAAGATGGAGTTGTCGCGATTACGTCGTAGCGGTAAAAAAACAGAAAGAAATAAACACACACGTCGTACGCTTGAACCAAAACGCTTTGGGGATCTTCGACGACGCTCAGCGTTCAAAAACGAAGGAGGGTCTTGCAGAACGCAGGGACGGGCGCGCGCGGGACGGTATCGGCTTCGAGGAGCAGGGCCGGACAGACAGAATGTGTACGACTTGTTAAAACTTTTTCGTTGTTGTTTTCAGCGAACAGCATTTTCGCTGCCACACGCGCGACGCATAATATAACAACACACGAACAGCAGCACCGCCCGAGGGACGTGAAAGTGTGCGGAAAGAGATCGGACGAAGATAAAGCGACGGATGTTTAAGAGAACCACCGCCGCGATGGACACCCGTGAAATGTATTTATCACGGCAGGTGAAAATAAACAGTTATAATCGCTGCGGGTGTTGCAAAACACAGAACAGGATTCGGTTTAAACCAAACTTTGAAAAATTACTGTACAGGGGGGTGATATCCCATCGTTTCACATTCTGAGTGAAACGAAGAATGCGTTTGGTTTTCACACGGACGGTGTGTGCGCGTTTTTTTCTTTCTATGTTTTTATTTTACCGCTCCTTCAATACGGCTCCGATTTTTAACGATTTCTAACGCGGACGTTCGAGGGGGTCCGTAAAATTAAAAAGTTCGTACAAAAGTGAATGGTATAACGTCGAAAAACACGGCGAACCGCGTGTTTCTGACGGATTTTTCAGCCGCGACTTCCTCCACAGTGACTAATTCGATTCGAAAATGTACGTAAGACGAAATTTGCCGTCTGAATTTCGAATATTTTCCGAAACAAAGCGGCATCGTTCTTGAAGACAATAATCTTATCTCGCAGATAATAAGTCTCACGCCGACTGTCTTTTATCTGGACGGTCAATTATTCATACGACGCTTTACTACACGATATTTCGACCGGTCGTATTTTCTTGTCGGCAGCGCAAATCCGCGAAAACAGTTATCGAATCGACTGATAACACGTAACAATACATTATTGTTGTACGGTCGTTTTCAATGTTACTAGCAAATTCAAGACGACAACGAAAATCGTTGTTTGTATCGTCGAAAATTTTTTTTTTCTCGAAAATATCGAATCCCGCGAATTCTTTCGTGTCACCGGAATCGGCGAATTCAACGAATTTTTTTTTATACTTGTTACGGTGTCTTCTTATGAAAATTACAAAACTTCGAGCTCTTCCTGTCACACAAACTCGACGACAGTCGTTTCGATACACTGCCGGCTATAAGTCCGCGACTCGCACGACCGTTTGAACGATTCACAACAGTTAATCATCACTGCTAGAATAAAAAAGAGCGATATTTGAACAAAGTCGACACCCTGTATGTATGGCGGCGCGGTTAGGGGCACACCTCGTCGGGGTTCGACACGGGCGCGACTTTGGGGGATTAGCCCCCTATATATGCCCCATCCAAAATCATTTTTAATTCAGCTGCCCTTCGAATCGCGCCTACACATCACACGTCGTTCGGGCTAATTCCACAATTCGCGATCGTAGACGATCAAACGTCCGTCAAAATTTCGCCGCAACAATAACAAACACTTACTACACTAATATATCATACGTACCCCGCTTGTATTTTATTATTTTTCTGGACGGCCGCGCGGGCAATAAATCCGACGACGACGGACTACCTGTACCTGTGCACCGCGCGTATAGCTTTCCTCCGGTATTTATTTCCGACGTGGATTTATTGGTCGTAAATCTAACGATATTGGCGAATTCAATCGACGATGCACCGCGGCTGCCGCTGCCTGTTTAGGTTTTAATTTGGATCGACGCGAAACGGATGGCCGTCGCGGTCCGCGGTGTCGCGACCGGCCGATAAATTTCACCACCGGTCCCCGCGCAAAACTCGTGTGTACATCTATATTCGCGGTCGGATAACGTAGTAACATATAACGTACGAAAATTGTAAAAAAATGGTAAAGAAAAAACAAATTTTCAACCCGAACACGTATGATATAGTTTGTTTGCCGCACCCGGCTCTGGTTTTAGTCGCATTAACGCATTCAAACGATCGTACGGAACGAGAACAAAACACCTAGAGTGCAGACGAAAATGGTAACGTAACCGTGACAGAAGGGTGTGACGTGTTTACGAACGATCCGATTTCATTATACCGCGAGTGGAAGTGCATTCCGTTCGCGAAGCAAAATTAATTCCGACGCTGCCTTTGATGTGTCTGCTTGTGGTCGCAGTGGACGAGAAATCGTTTTATACCGTTAGCTACTATGCATAGTTAGCATAGTTTGTACAGCACACACGGTTCGTTATATTCGTAACGTGTGTTAACGAGCTCGCGTCGTAAACGTTCAGAATAAAATCAAACGTCTAAAAACGCGGAGTCAAACTGTCAAATATTTCGCCTAAAAAAATTTAAAAAACTATAACCATCGCGAGACATAATTAAAACATCAGCGCGTACGATGTCGTCCAGTCAGTTCGGTTGCAGAGCGTCTTTTTACTACCGCTAGAGAGATAAAAGTAAATCATTCGTTACCGTTCCGTACAATAGTGTCCGCAGGGTTCGGGGATTAAAGTGAAAAACGACAGACAGACGAAGGTTTTTCTCAAAAGACGGGGAAAGACGTGTCCGAACTCGCGTTTCCTTTTCGTCAAGTCAAAACACGTTATTCGAAATCTGTAACGACGAACCTGCTGCGTTGTGTACGATGATTTTTCAACGACGAACGGCAACAGTAGCTAACAGTTTTAACGTCAAGACTGCGCGTGTTGTTTTGATTTTTAATTATTTCAGCCCGTTTGAAAGCCAAAAAAAGAGAAACGCGACACGTCGTATATGTACATCGCAGTGACAGTATCACACGAATGATTACAATAAAAAGTCTTTTTTCCCGCCGCGATGTCTCCTCCGGACACTGTTCCGCCCGCGCGCACAATTCCTTCCTATTTTTATCCGTATTCTTCCAGCGTCCCGACGGCTGAGGAATATTAATGTGCCGCGGTAATATCGTTATTAAATAAAAGTGTCGCGCGCGTCCGGATTAAACGCGGTGCAGGGCCGTGGCGATAATTAAAAATCCAGGTCGATTAATACGGATTATTATTGTACAGACTTCAAAAACTACGCTTTCGATCCAGACTATTCCTCCCCATCAGTCGCGTCCGGAAATTTCGCTGCTCGCACACGTTATATATAACGTCGCGCGCCAAGCGAAGATTTTTGAAAATTCTGCTCAATTTCTATCGCGTGTAATTCGGACGAAACGCTTTTCGACAACACGACAGCTTCGTTTAAACGAACGTATTCACGCGAATTTACTCGTTTCTGCTCAAGCCAGCGCTTTCGGTTTTACCGTTTCCACGCGGTGGGTTTATAAAAACGGTATTGCGTTTTGTTGAGACTTTTAACCATCACTGTGTACGTATAGTCACAGTGAATCGAGGAACATTATACCGACATTTAGATAAAACTGGATGTTTTTTTTTACTGGAAAACGACACCGTTTGTAATATGTTTTTCCGACCGAAAAACAAGTTTCAAAAGTTTCTTTGAACACTCCAAAATATCGGGAACGCGTGAAAAATCGATAAAAAACGCGTGTTTTTACTAGTGTTCTGTATTAAAAATAATTTCTCCGTAATTATTCGCGTTATAACATTATTAAATAGCCGAATAATATTCGATCGTTTTCAAGTCAAATCAATGTAATTTTTAGCGTATATGAATCGAGTTTTCGAGAACCGATCGACCGAACGTGTTATAACACGTAATCGTGACGAAAACAAAAATAATCGGAAAAGGCGAGTGCCAGTGTGTTTGCGCGATATTTTGAGAATAACGAGAACCGCGTACAAAGAATGACAAACATATACCGAAACTCGAGCAGTTTCCCAGAATTTTAATATTTACCTGCATAAAGTTTGAATTATAAAGTCAAAGTTTTCCGTAAATTACTTTTTAAAAAATAAATTGAAACGTTTGTAGGTAGTATTCGCACTGCCTGCGTAATAATAATTTACAAATTCGAAATAAGTCAATAACTGTCTGCAACGCTCATATTATAAACTGATGTTTGATAACACTGTTGATTTCGCGTAAATTTTATACTTAAGACATTTTCGGTTACCTATTTAATTCCACGAAACAATTTGATGATTTTTGCTTAGAATATGATCGGACACGCGTTTTCGCGCTCAAAAAAACGCTTAACAGAATAAATTAAGTGTATACTGAGTAAAAAAAAAGTATGTATTCAACAAAAAAACATACGCGGTGTGTTGCGCACGTTTAATATTTGAAAGTTTATTGTAATAATATAGTTCATAAAGAGATCGATAAAAAATTCGAAAATTTGTAATTTAAAACTGTATAATTTCGACATATCGTTTGAGTACACACAATCATAACTAATCCGATTACGTATAATTACTTGAGTAATAATAGTCTTTAGAATCAAGTTGTAGTATACTTTTATGAGTTATCGTCATTTTAGTCAACGATTAATCAAGTAAAATTCAATACTACGCACTATTATTATTTAATAATCTTACAGATACTTGTAAAATATGTAAACGCGAACAACAATAGAATTAAAAGTCATGTCACAAGACACTGATGGCTGCAGATTCTTTAAACGTGTTTTAAACGAATGAATTATCAATTTAGACAGTTTTACGTGTTTATAAATCTACATGATGGTAGCGAATTTTCAGCAAGGGTATTGCTTTTTCCATAGACCTTCTGTCAGCTGAATACTTTTTCGGATATCATTTAAACTTGAACGATTGAAAGGTACTTACTATGTGGTGTAGTTTAGCTCTTTTCGCGTGTATCCCTCGTTTCTCGTGTACACAGTTAGAATAAACATAGAATGGAAGCTATCTTACACGATATCAAATGAAAATATATAAAAATGCTCTATGTTTGCGAAAATAATTTAGTTGATCTTAAATCATATAATATTACGATACTAGAAATAAAAACGTAGTTATTCCTACAATAAACACCTCAACATACAGTAACAGCTTCTTTTTGTTAGGTCTGATACTGATAAAAAAAATATACCTAATTATGTATACGTTATGGAACTGCTCTTCGTATCGTAATATTTGTAAAATATACATTAAATTATGATTATCCAAAAACACACGAGTTTCATTTTCGCGCCGTTCTATACGCCTGCAATTGTACTGATATCACAAAAAAAATTAATTATTATACCCGAGATGTTTCCATAGCTACTATAATCGTTACAACATTTTTTTAAGTTACGGTTATGTGTTTCAGTTTATTTAAGTTTAACGTCTATATTATTACTTCAATGCAATTATGAGCTCCTGTTATCAATATTAATTTAATAGTTACTGAATCTATATTTCGAAATTCCCACTATAATTTATTATATTATTATTATTTTATTTTTTTCTTTAAACCGTCGAAATTTTTAATCGTATAAAATCGCACTATTCCACCTACAAGAGGCTCTTCCTCGGTGGCGGATATGGCTCGTTTTTCTACATTAAAATTAATCATAATACGTACATTTTTTCTCGACGCCGAATTGTAAATGGTAAAATATCGAAACGAATTGACGATAGTTACAATTAAATATGATTAAAAGTTTTTTTAACATCTGTGAGTCAGGCTAGTCCGATTTTCAATAGAGCGTTCTCTAGAACGGACCGCGACCAAAATATAACGCTGCACACGTACGCAACCCGTGTGACATTTAGATCGGAGTTGTTTTAACAATGAATTACACGCGCAGAGTCGCCGATAAATTGAAAAGCCATTCCAGAGCGAACGAAAAGGCTTTTACGACGGGCTGCGGTCGCCAGGAGCTTTTTTATTTTTTTATTGGTTCGAAAACGTCGGACGTGTAGAATTACTGTACTTCATATACAAGTTAATAGGCGTTTTTCTTTTTTTTCTTTAAAGATTTTCACGGTTAAACGAGAAACACGCGTGTACGCTCGTTGCGTTTTTTCGAAAGTGATCGGTTCGTCCAAAGTCGGAAACGCGGATATCTTATATCTGAACACATTTTTTCCGTTTTCAAATAGGACAAAATACTATTTTTATTTGGAAACGCTTTTACGAAATTTTTGGCGTAAAAGAGTGTAACAACGTTGAAAAAATAAATTGAAGAGGAAAAAATGGTAGAGGAAATGTGATAAACTGCCGGCGAAAAAAAAGAGAACCGATTCTATTTCATAATTAAAATAACATTCAAATACACGCGCTGTATGTTTTTGTAATTTTTTAAAAATTTCGATCTCAACACGCCGTTAGATATTCTCGTATTTACAATTCTACGCTTGTACATAGACACAAATCGAAATTTTGTTCGGCAACAAAACGCAAACGTGTTGTTTATTTTTATCCGAAATAAATGATGTTTTGTCGAGCTATTATTATTTTAATCGCATCCGGAATGAAAAATAGGTTATTGAAATATGTTGTTTTTAAAATACGTAAAAGACGTTTTAGAAATTTTCGCATATCATACAGTAACAGGAAACTTGGAAACTTTTGAAGAACTATTGTACCAGCTATAGACAGACGTTTTGTAAACTCTATAGGAGATACAAACTTTTCAAGGAGATATCAAAATTTTCCAGGATTTATTTTTTACCGCGGATGTGTATTTTACCGGAGATGTTTTTACCGCGATGATGTGATTTTCTGGACATGTTTTTACCGCGCAGACGTATTTTACCGGAGATGTTTTCACCGCGGAGACGTATTTTACCGGAGATGTTTTTACCGCGAAAATGTGATTTTCTGGACATGTTTTTACCGCGGAGACGTATTTTACCGGAGATGTTTTTACCACGGAGACGCATTTTACCGCGGAGATGTTTTTACCGCGATGACGTGATTTTCTGGAGATGTTTTTACCGCGGAGACGTATTTTACCAGAGATGTTTTTACCGCAATGATGTGATTTTCTGGACATGTTTTTACCACCGGTCACCCCGACGCACGGGTCCGGCGGAACCGTTTTCGGATGTTCGGATAGTGTCAAGTGACAATTACCTAACTGCGCACGCACCTGCCTATAAATGTCCGCGGGAAGGATGTCGTTCTAACACGTATTCGGGACGGAACACGAGAACGCGACACCACAACGTACACAAAGGCGGACACGTCGCGCGGTCGGCGTAGGGGATGAAAGTACGTCGGCGGAAAGGCGGTACGGGAGGTCCGGCCCGTATATGGGGGTGTAATTAATCAACGACGTTTCGCCGGTTGGATGTAATTAAACATGTTTATGGCGAGAAATGATAAGCGGACCGTCGTACTTAAGCCGCGCCCGGGGGAATGGGTGAATGGGGGAAATGGGGTGGTGTGCGCGTCGGCTCGTTGTTCATTAACCTGCCCGGGGGGCCCCGCGTGCTGTCGGCCGTCGCGATCGCGTGACGCGGCCGGGAACAGAACTCTACGAACGTAATAATTTAATCTCGCGAGAGTGTGTCGCGGGAACGGTACGTGGCAAAACGCGCGACGTACGCGCCGCTGAAAGATACCCCAACGATCGGGGGCTCTACCAGGGGGTAAGAACCCCTGCCGGATTCATTCTTAGACTCGTAGAGCGACAGCGTCGAAAGAATCGCGCTGTTCTTACAACGTTTTTTTTTTTTAGATTCTGAGCGTCGTCAAAAAATGTGTTGCATTTACAAAGATGGTTTTTTTTTCTGCGGACACTTTTTCGAGCAATTTATTATAATACATTTATAATGTCGTTAAGAAGGGTTTACCGCTGAAATTTCAATCGGTCGTTTTCAAGGGAACTTTTGTTATTTCGGACGGCCGTGTATTTGTAACACGTCGATTTAGACTTTTTTACTGTGATCACTCCTCGTAGCAGAACGAATGCTCCTGTACGATACGTCAAAAGATAGAGACGATCGGTCCGAGACGGTATTTGAAGCGTTTTTCGAAAATTTTGATTATTTTTAAAGTTAAAACACGAAAACTTCCAAACCTTCGTAATCGCTCCGTTCGACGTCGTCAAGAAAGATTTAACGAGTTTTTTACTGCTGCCGAAATTTCAATTGATTTCCATCATTTTTTATAGGGAGTCTTTGAAATTTTGAATTTTACGGCAGTTATCGTTCCGTAAAGCCTCTACACTCTAATGCGATCTTAAAGAGATAGTTTTACGTAATATGTGGTTAAAAAATTTAGAAAATCCGATCACACGATTACAGCCGATTTCACGTTGTTGTTTTGTCGTTAAATTTCCTCCCGATGCTAGACCGTCAAGCCAACTGAAGCGAACAGAAGAGAAACAGCTGTGTGGACGAGTGGAGAGCGCGTGTCCAACCGCAAAACCTTGGGGGTTGATAAGAGAGCGAGAGTGATGTATCGAACCACTCTCTGAGGTCGTCCATCCAAAACGTTTGTGGAGTTCGTTCTCGTTTTTTTCTCCCAGATACTGAAATGTTTGCGTTTTCATCGTTCTCACCGCATTACCTGCAGACCATTATTCGTTCTAATACGTTCGTTTCGCGACGGCGCCAACAAATTTTCAATATTTTGCGGTGCATCCACAAACGCTCGGTACAGTAGCGACGAATCGTCGTGATTCGGTTGATGAGTCGGTCACCTTCTTTCGTTCGCGCTGTAAACGAGTAAACTATACGGAATTGGTGTGCCATCGAAAACCTGTACCGCTCGCGACTTGTGTCTGTCGCGTGAAAGACATATTTTCTGAAACGGAAATTCTCATGCGATCTAAAGATCCAAATTATTCCGTGGACAATAGCTGTTCGCATACTTTGAATAACACGCGCGTTATTTTCCACCGGGAATTCCGTCGTTTGACGCGGGTATCTTCGAAGAAGAAAAAAGCGCCCCGTAATCTTGCGAGCCGTACGTTGAATAATGAAAACAAACAAAAAAAATCCCTCATCCGGTTTACCCGAAAGTTACGTATTTTTAGTTTTAACGTATTACCTTTGAGTCACTTTGTGATTCGATATGATTACGTAAAAAAATAATACTTAAGACTCTTCATCGTGGACGACCGTAAGTAGTAGAAGTATCTTTAGAAAAAGTATTATTGTTAAGTCAGCGGTGATTCGCGAAAAAGTGTTTACAGAAAACGGTACGTCGTTATAAAATCAATACCTCACCAAATCTAAAATTTAACATTCCGGAATTTCATCTCGGCAACGTTTCGCGCTGTTTTTCGACTTACACTGAAACTAATGTGACGCGTGTGCTACGGATTTTCAACGTAACGGACCAGCTTATACAACTACGGTTTCCAGTCGGACTTTTCAGAATAACAGAGATACGATCAATTATTTTTTTCAAATCTTCAGTAGATTTATAGATAGTTTTTGAGGCGTAAATTCGGTGATTAAAGTAGTCGCGTTGTCAAGTAGATATTTTTCCAGCTTCTCGGACTACAGATTATCACTTCTCGTGTTCCTGTGTACGGTTCTACTTTGTCAAGCTGGTACACTGCAGTTTTTTTATGATCGAAGCAGCGTATTTTTCTCCCGTGTTTGGTTCACAAACAAACTACGAGAAGATAATTCAAATTTTAAGAAGAAGTTTTAAAAGTGTAAAATTTAAGTATTATAATATTTCCAACGACTAAACTGTCAAAGTAGGTAAGTACCCTGCATCCCGTTGCCTGGTTCTAATCTACATTACACAACAAATAAATTGCCACCGGATTTGTCGTTATTAGGACGAAACAGCGTACGTTACAATTATACCGTAATATTCTTCTTCGTTTACCCACTGTAAAAAAAAAACGAATTTTCGCGAAACAACTAATTTCATTAAAGCATATACGTTTTTAACAAAACTTTACTGTCTATTAACGCACCGTGTCAGTCAATAAAGTGCGACTGCAGTACAGGACCGCCTATAGTTATATTTTTATTTCGTTGTTTTTTGGAACGTTATAGACTGCAGTGATTTGACGCAGCCGTCAAGAACAAATAATTCGTTTTGAAAATAACAAACGCACCGGTAAAATGTTTTCAAAGACGATTATCGGTTCGAACGAGTGTGCCATTGATAGAACGCACACGGGTTAAAACTTGTAAAATAATCTCGTGTTTTTCGATGTGTTACGAGTGTGAGGACGACACTAAAAAATGCAGTCCGAACACTTCAAAGGACGGCGACGATAAACGCGCGCGGAAAATAATAATTATGGATGTTAATTACCGCGCGCGCACGAATCGCGCTACTGATCCGCAAAGAAAAAGAAATATAATCTCGTCGTGTTCCTCCAACGTCATCGTCACGGTGAACGAACACGCTCAAAGGTAATGTAGGTTACTGTGCCTGTGATATTCCTCGAGTTTAATCAAAATTCGTGAAATTTCCTACCCGGATTCGCCGGCATAACAACGTAAAAAAAATGTCCGTATTTTTCAAGATTAAACGTATCCGAACCGAGTTGTTATTCGGCTTACAATATAACGATGATCCATAGACGATACCAATAATAATAATAACAACAATAGCACACCACTATTGTTCATCGAATATTTAAACTGTTCGTTTTAATTTATCAAACAGTTGTTTTGTTACCGGTGCGAAATCGTATAGTTTCTTCTCACCACTCGTGTAGCGAAATCGCCTATGCGAAACGCCGCGTACGAGACTGAGACGACAGCCTGATCACGAAAATATAGCGTGTTCGACGTTAAATATTATTACGTGTTAAGTGATCGACCTGCAAACCGAGACTCGATGAATGAATTTGCTCACAAACTACAGTGTTATGATTCGTATACTGTTGTTCTGGTAATTAATTTTGAATTCTGAGCGGAGCGTGTTTTTCCGTCATCAAATTTTCAGTGCGTAGAATACGTTTGAGAACGACGTTGATTATGCAAAACGCTCACGCGCGCACATTTTAAGCAATTAACATATGTTTAACTATCAAATATGCTAGACACGCGTATGTTACACCCGCATGCAGCGACGGGACAACGGTATCATACGTGATGATGACTTTGATATTATAACGATCGTTTTCGGACGGCGTGCAAAGGAGGATCCTTTTGGCATGACAAAATGTTATTGTTATTATAAAAATTCGTACCCAATTGTTCAATACATTGAAAGAACGAACATAAATAATATGTGTTATGGAAATCGCGAAAAAATAATAGTCACTTGAATGAGAATGAACGTGCGTGTCGTGTGAAAGAACTAAGTTTTTCATCTTTTTTGAATGATGCCGATTTTAAGTAATGCAGGTTTTCGTTTTATCGTTGATTCTTAAGTCTTTCAACGGTTAAAACGAGCTGGAAAAATATCGTGCGAACGACAAGAGCTGCCAGACAGAATTCGGTGCGAGTGTACGGGTATTTTGAAGGAGAAGTAGGTATTGAGCCGACCAAAATAAATAAATTTATACGCATGCTTAAACCGATACGTTCTTTGCTACACTCGGAATCTAAAAACCGATAAGAACGGTTTGGAAAACGAGATCGAGCGTGTCATAAATACGACTTAAGCTAGTAAATCAGTGATACGAGTGGATAGCAAATTTGGATGTTGTACCTAATACGTACGTGTGTGTTTGTAAACACTGATACGAAAAAGAGCACTATTGTAGTTTTTACTTTTTTACAGGAGAGACAAAAAATCAAAAGGGTTGTAATGGTATAGTAATAATCCAGAAAAAGAGAGTGTTTCCATTTTTATCTAAACACGAATAGTGTTATTTATTTTTCACGCGGTTTCCGTACGAAATCGCGGGACTTTTTTCACGTCTATAGAACGCTTTTTTTTTGGTTTCATTAGAATCTGTATAGTTTGGGAATAAAATCTGCCAAAACGGCACATAAATGTAAAGCCTGTATTCTCAAAACATTCAAATAGAAATATGAGAAAAATCGTCGTGAAATCGAATGTTTTTGGAACACCGTGTTAAAAATATATTATCAAACTCGTGCACAATGCGTATAATGAATACTATATACAATGCGTAAAAAATTCGAAAGATTCAAACAAAATTATCTGAGTTGTAATCGTGATTTGAGCGACATCCTCACACTCAGAATATTTGTTTATAGATAAAAATATTTTCGATGATCGAAGGTTAAAAAATATGCTAAATGTTTCGAACAGAAGTATCAATATTATATTTGATTTTAACTACCTGTATTGATTTTTAAACGACAAAAAAATATTCATCAGTTTGCAATGAACCGAAATACTTTAATTTTTATACTTTTTCTACAACGATTTATATGTATTACGAAAAGATAAACTATATTTCGTAAACACGATTTTATTGAAACGACGCAATTTTTGACGCAACGTTTGTTTTTTTATTTTTTAGTTAACTTTTAAAACGGAATACAGTTAATAATACACGAAAATAAGTAACAACGAGCAAATTATCTTTTTTTTCCAGAACAAGTAATCTGATTAGACATCGATTAAATAATTCTTTTTACGTCAAACAAACAAGGGAATTCTTTCATTTCATCAACTCTATTTATTTGACAACTATTTTCGGCGCATGCCTACCATAATTATTATTCTTGGGACGTTACCACTTGTTGTTTGATAACAACTTATAAACTCGGTTGATTTTTTTCGCCTAAGAATTCGAACGATAGCTATTTCAACAGCTCTGTCATTTGTACACTGTTCGATACGTGACTCAATATACTTTTCCCTAGTTTTTTTTTTTTTCATTTTGTTGCCCGTAAAAAATAATAGTAGTAATAACGTTTTTCTTCTGACCTGAGGGACGATTGACATGGTTTATTGAACGCTCGAAACGTGTGCGCACCACTAGGTTATAGCCACCTCACCTCCCCGCGGGTGACGTTAAAAACCTCCCTCGAAACCTGCACGTCTATACTTTTGTATATTGTATAGTAGTACACACGTAGAGCTGCATCGATGGTACGGAAAAGAATTTTTCCGAATCGAATGATCCTGCACGAAAAACTGTGTTTTTTTTTATTTTTGAAACGCCATCGACGTCGTATTTCCTGGGGAAAATTTAATTTAGTGTAAAACACAACATCATCCAAAATACATCATCATCGATTTTACCATCGTATAAATGAAAGATTAAAAGTATTTTGTAAGATATAGTCTTTTTTTTTTTTTTTATGAATAGGTTAACTAAAAATAAGTACTTATGTCACGACTGTTCTATAGGTTATTTCAATTTTCAGAACTTATAGTTAAACAACGTCAAACAGTTGATCTTTAAATCATACGGCTATTTATCCGTAGCACCTATATAGTTCGAAACTAATGAAATTAAGTTTAAATCGACTCGATTCACGACTGTTCAACGAAATTAAAATGATCGTACACTGCAAACTACAGTTTGATTCGGTTCGAATTCGGTAAAAGAAAAAAAAGACGAATTACGTCACGGTACACCGTCGAACCGAATAAATGTACAAAATTGGATAACAAAAATAATTTAAAAATAATCTACGCGAAAACTTTTTCCGAAAAATAACGATCGACGACGCATTAAGATAGCGAAATGTCAATTCAGTTGAATATAAATGACTATAATTTAAATCGAATATCCATCTTCACTGCAAAGCTCCGTGTCAGCGTCTCGCATCAAATAGTCTCGAGAGGATTTGTCAGCATTTTGATTAATCATTATTAGTGCGTGCAGTGCGCAAAAAAAGTGTATTCGGAAACATGAACACATCATAACGAATTTTGAATATTCAATAATAATAACAGTATTTATCATCATCTCGATGAAAATAAGTATCCGTTTGAAAAACGAAAAAAAAAAAAATGATTTATTACCGTGTTTTCTTACGGTTCGCAAAACGAGTATTTATGTGCTGCAGATGTAAAATATAACGTTATAATGTCTACGTTTATAATACAATGACTATAGGTACACTATTGAAATGCAGTTATGGAGAGCGTCGAGAGTAAAAGTAGATATTCAGTGAAGTATACAAACACTTCTTTGTATGAATTGCGTAATTTTTTTAAAAAAAACACACAAATTATATAAAAATGAGCATTTACTATTCAAATTTTTTTTATTTTTATAAGAACCCTAAAAAGAAAAACATTTATTGAATAAAAACATTCTTTATCGCATACATTCGTATAATTGACGACTCGTTCTTATACTGTCTAGGTACTAAATGACTGAACGCTATTCGTTATACAATTATAACTTTGTTCATTTTATGAACGTGACGTTTTATTCAGTTTTCATCGTAAAATATCATTGTAAACATCTTTTAAAATTTCAGTTAAAATTGTCGTAGTTATTTTTTTTATAACTAATCGTGGTAAATTAGAAAACGTGATAAAACCGTTTTGACGCCTTACATGAAATAGTTTCGCAATCGTTATTGTTATTGAAAATAACTCGATTCTGAAGGAGTTCTTAAGGAAAACAATATTGAAGTACGACGTATAATAGTGATAATTTAAATTTAAAATATAACAGAATATCTTACGGTTAAATAGATTCCAATGGAATTTTCTAGTTGAATTCATTCTTACGAGAATATCAATAAATTTATTTCCCTTTATGACAAAATAGCGCCATTTTATTAATGCGATATATAGATGCGTTTCCGGAAACTACTCAAATGAATTATGCAAAATTTGGGATGAAGGTGTTTTTTCTTTTTTACTTTTTTCAAGCGTTAAATTTGTATTAGTTACAAAAATTTTCCAATACTAGCAAATTTCATCAAACTTTGAACTTCAAACAACAATGTAAAAAAATATTGGCTTATGATTTTTTTCCAATCAGTGGATAAAATATTGGCCTCAATATATTTAATTTGTATTTATTTTCAGACCTTAATCCCGAAAATTTCATTTTGCACAAAAAAAAAAAATTCGTTTAAGTTTTCAAAATATTTAAAATGTTGTAGTGCGACTAAGCAGTCCGAAATTTCATAGAAAACTTTAAAATTTTTTACGAAACACGCGTTGTTCATAACTTTGTGAAAACTTCAAGTATCTTACAGTAGGTAATCGAAGTTGATTATTGTTACAGAAAAAATAAATTGATTTCATTTTAAATTTGTCGTAGTACTGTTTTTGGTTTTTACCCGTGTTTGCGTGGTTTTTTTACACTGAAGTTTCGAAAAACGAGCTGCCAAAAGCAAAACCTACCAGGAAGCGATTGTGAAAATCGGAGCATTAGCAAAAAAAGTCGTCGTAAGTTTTTTATTGGGGAAAAAAACAAAAGCGCGTCGTGTTAAACCGATACGTTCTTCGCGTTGCCCAGAATCTAAAATGTCTACAAATCAAAGCAAAAGGAATTTTTCAAAATATTTTCGCGAGTAAGGGTGTCTGTGATATTTAGTAATGTGTACTAAAAGTTTTTCTTCTTTTCTTTGCCATTCACAGACCTTTCGCAGCTACCTATTAAGTTCCTCGATTTATCACGATCAATGGGGCGGTCTCGAGGTTTGCCGTTCCGTATCCGCTCAATCTTGCCACCGTTGTCGGGGACTTTCTCCGGGGCGTTTGCCTGTTGGTTTATTTATTAACACATTCCGTCGTAATAATGTTATGCTACCCTCAGCTCGCGCCATACACGTTCCGGACTTGTGGCTTTTGGGAAGAAAGAAAAAAACGTTTAATATTTGGATTAGCGCTACCGAGTTTTTCCTCCTTCCGTAATCGCCGCTGTTCGTTTCTCGCCGGTCCGTGTATAGTGTATTCTAAGCGCCTTTCGTGTAAAAATAAACAGTTTTTCCTCGAGCTGTTGACCACGTTTCACAGGCATGATAATACGTACATACACATACGATTTTTCCTTCGTCTCTTCGAGCTGTTGACCACGTTTCACAGGCATGATAATACACATACGATTTTTCCTTCGTCACGCTCTTCGCGACGTGCCATTGAAAATGTTAGGTAAGCGAAAAGTATAATCACCGTCTGCGCGTGACTGTATTTTACACGTTGGTCGTTTAACGCGTTCTCGTATAACCCGCTTTTGTAGAACAAAAATATAAAGTCAAGTATAGCCGGTGTGCCGGACGCATTTTTGGCAGCCTACGCGTAGCTGAGGAGCGTCCGTATCGTAAATAATCGTCTTCGCCATAACGTTATGGCGTTTGAATTTATGCTTAAACTCTCCGTACCGGGATTTATCGAGGGGGCAGTAAGTTAGGCGACCGCCGAAGAGTCACAAAGGGATTTTATTGAAAAAAAAATACGTGTCCCTCGTAAAAAACTCATAATATTATTGTGATTTCATCACACGCCGACGGTCTCGCGACTAAATTGCCCCTTGAATTAAATTATTTATACCGTTCGGCCAGTCAGAACTATAATATGATGCGGGAAAAATTAATCACAATACGTTTTGAAAAAAAAAACCTAATTTTTAAACACCGGTGTAAAACCGGTTAAATAAGGAGATCAATTTTCATCATTTTGTAAAAAAAAAAAATTGCAACGGGTTGATGTTGTGTTATAGTCCACAAACCGATGGCTCCTGGTGCGCAAAACTACAAATTTAAAAGAACGTTCTCTTCAAAAATACGTACGCTCCATTAATTTATATTTGGTGTATGGTTAGAACTAGAAAACGTAATAACACGATTATTCGTTTTGGAAATTTATCGCGCAAACGCGAAAAGATTTAACGTTGTATGCATTGTATCGTATTGGTTTTGAACCGTACTAAGCGTTGGTTAACGGTCGCGATACGGAATTAAATTCAGGATACTAAAAATTCCGGGGACGAAACTAAACTTAACATATTTACCTAAGCCCGCAAGGTAAATAATAGTGTAAAATATTCAAATATATATATATATACATCGTATCATTTAGCATAATTATTATACGTAACGATTGTATTGTTATTGTTCCTACGACTATACGAACATAATGTTGTTATTTTTACAGTCGGGCTTAAAATTCATAAAACAATCGTGCCTCTACGTTAAAATGCTTCCGAGTATCGCGCGTCGTTTCGGGCGTAACGTAAAAACGGAGCACTGTTCCCGAACAGAGCATATTTACCGTTAAGCTCGTCGGTCTGTTATACTATTTTCGGATTATCTTGAATATTTACACAAACATACATATACATACTATATACAATATACGGAAATTATACGGTGGTGTTTGGATTATAATAATAATTTGATATTAGCGCCATCATCGGACAACAATACGGCCCGCGGTGCAGCGTTGTTCCGGGGCCACGTTTTCGGTTGATATATTATGCAAATGTAATATAAAATTATAATATATAAGACGTTACGGCGTAGCAACAAAAGAGAAGAAAAATAACAATATAAGAGAACAAAAAAAAAGTCCGGAGAATATTATTATTTGTTCGTCGTCTTTATTACCTCGCGCGCGTCTCTTTTTGGAAAACTTTTGGATTCGTGTTTTGTATACAGTATTACACGGTGTTGCGGCAGTGAAGCGAAAACTATTTACTACTGAGCTTCGAAAATATTCGATACATATTATTATACGGTAATGTACCTAAAGAAATCGTTAATATAATACGGCCGGCGCTTTCAATCCGTATTTCCGTCGGACCGAAAGGAAAAAATTGTAAATGTTGTTTTAAAAAAACACAATTATTCGAGTGCGATCGTTGAAGGCGTATCTTTAAATATCCGACGACATAATTTTGATTCTGATGATCGGACGTTTCTGCCATCGAGCGTGGCAGCAGCGAAATGTTTCGGTTCGATCAAAACGAAAACGACTAAAAATACACATTTTAAATTAACAAATGCGATAATGCACGATTTTCGGTTTTTAGCAGCCTCGTTTCAATGTACCGTGCGGTTCTGAACAAAAGCGGAAATTTACGAGGTATTTTTGAAGACACGTGCTCTAATATTATTATAGAATTATAGATATTTAAATCGGTACGGATTTTAAACTGTGCAGTTTAAATATATTGTAATACACACTTTGTTAGTTTACACGTTTAAATTGTTCAGTAAAACGTGACGTTATCATCCCGTATTCTATCTGGCCGATTAACATTTGTATAATTTATCAAAAGTTACCGTCAGTTAATAAACTTCAGTAAAAATAGCTTCTCAATATTCAAATACTACGTTTTGTGCGTAATTTACAGTATTTTCTATTCAATCCGTAAATATTATACGAAACTTTGGTACTCGTTAAAAGTTAAAACGTTAAGTTACTATTTCTTAAGTAGGTGTCTTGCTCGTTGCTTTTTTTTTTTTGCTAACTTTTAACTTACAAAGTTTAAATTTAACGTAAGTATTAATCTCTAAAAATATTTTGTGATGATTCAATGCGACGTTCAAAAACACACTTCATAAAGTATTTCGTAACTGCCTACCTAAGAAAAATAGATCGACAGCACATAAAATCACGTTTGAATAACTTGATCACTTTTCAACTTAATGAAATTAGGAACGTTTTTAAAAAAGTTTCACCTCGACTCAACTAGCTGTTTTCTCAATCTTTTCAATTAAAAATTTTAATTTCACAACATTGGATACGCAACATGAATTATATAGACATTAAAATAATTATCATAAAACATGAATTCAACGCATTTATGTTACTTCCCTGGTATAATATACACGTATAATAATAATATTATTATTAAGATGTTTTTGACATAATCAATCTGTGTGTAAAGGATGATGATAATAATTGTGCTCTTCCGATTAAACAATATTTCATTCACATAGTATTTTTCGTGATCTGCGATTAAAATCGATTCTGTATACGTAAAAGCTTTTTTTTTTTTTTTTTACGCGAGTCAATCAGTACAAACTGTGTAAAAATGTCTACAGTGAAAATATGTAAACGGGTTGAATATAACATTATCATCTATATTTTAAAAATATGTCGTTTCCATTGTACGATTTGTTTATTACCTGCCGTTATTTGTTCACGGAAAAAATTACAAAATTAAATACGGTGTGTGCGAGTGCATAAAATATTCAAAACTGTGTTCAGAAACTATGTTTTAAATAAATTATACAGATTCAATGCTAAAAACGTTGAATTTTATGCACGCGCGCGCACACACACACACATATTTAGTGTACATACAAGTACAGATATAAAGCAATCAACAACTTCATCAACATATTTCACAAACTGAAATTACATTTTAAATTGATCCGTTCATAATTTACACAATCGAAGCGTTTGTTTCTATTTGTTGGTTTATGTTCAAGCGTTGTTGTTCGTGCGAAATATTTTGAGATTAACATTTATAGGTACATGCGCTATTGCAGGTGTAACTTTGATCATATTTCAAACTAGGAATAGAAATAATTAGAACTTAATTATGATTATAATTTCGGTTTATGCGTTGAATAACGTTGCGTTGTGTCAGTTCAGCTTTAAAAGAAATCAATACGAAAACTAGAAGACATTCGTCTTATATTACGAATATTTTATACATTTGTAGACGCGGGATTTTCACTATCGCGCCAAAACGAACAAAATCATACCCATTTTGATGAGGACAATTACGAGAAAACATAATTCGATCAAACTTAGAATTACGTCCTATTTGTGTATGTAATATCATAACGCAGCGGTTCCCAACCCATGAGCCGCGGCCCAATCGTGGGCCGCGAGTAGCATGGTACTGGGCCGTGAACTATATTTTGTTAGGTTAGGTTAGGTAAGGTTAGGGTATACGCATACATATATAGGTGTGCTATTAATGGGCTTCAAAGATTTTTTTACAAAATTAGTGGTCCGCTCAACTAAAAAGGTTAGAAACTGCTGTCATAACGTATATTATACACGCTTGACGTTGATTCGATACAGTTATTTGTGTAAAAAATATATAGAAAACGTATTAGTACGTTAAATAATATTGTTAGAAAACCAATGAATTTTAAAAAGTTATGAATCCTCGAATATATTGATCATACATTACGTAGGTACAGGTTATGATGACGAATTAATAGCAAATGTCATCTTATGGCGACTTAGTCTCCGGATGAATGGATCGAGTTCTGAACGTACATCAAACGCGTAATCACAATGACACCGACTCTTCTCTTGTGGCATGTCTACAGAACATCGGTTTACGAACGGCTAAATGGCGAAGGAATACGGGTCAGACGTTGTACAAGCTAAAACTATGAAGATTTTGGGTCATTTATGATGTCTCGTGGATGAGAAACAAAGCGGAAAATAGTTTACGCTACGACGCATAAGTTCTCTCTTGCAACGCCTATAGTTCAATCGACGACTCGCCACGGTGGCAACGTGGATACGCATGGCATTTAAAAATTAAATTGAAATTTTCGGCGAAATTGATGTTTGAGAGTGCTGAAAATCCGATTCCACTGAGCGTACAAACTCTAAAAATTGTTTAAAAACATGAGACATTTTCAAAATGATCTTCCTGTAAATATGTATAATATAGCTGAACGAGGAGTTAATCGTTAATCCAGGAACTCAAACGAAAAACAACTCAAAACGCGGATCAACTTCAGTTTCTATTGAAAGTAGTAATACTGAGCTATACGATAAAGAAATCCGTCTTTCGTTCGAACTTCAGAGGCATCCTAATTCTTTTTAATTTAATGATTTAACAAAATAAGTGTTAAAGTATGTACTTTAAGATATCCATAATCAACGGTGAATTCACTACTCATAATTATTATTATTATTTTATTTTTTTTTTTGAGGCGAGGGGGGTACAAAAAATAAATTAATCAAGAACTATTTTATTCGTAACATTATTTTAAACCCATAAAACAATGAAGTAAAAATTTTTTTGGAATGACTCAAAAATATCGTATTGGGGTTTTTCTTTTTAAAACTTATTTTCAATAAGTTTATGAATTATATATATATATAAACTATTTTATAAATGGCTTATTTATAAAGAAAAAAAATTATTTTACGTGTTACGAGCAAAATTTAAAAAAAAAACATTTTTTTACTTTTTTGTGTACAACGTGCAGAGTTTAGTACAAAGACAGTAAAACGCAATACCAAACAAAAATAATTGTTCGTGTATATCAATTTAAATCAAATACAAAAATTTATAACTAACGTAGAAGATTTTAATGTAGGTACTTATGGTTGTACAAAAGAAAAAAAAAAAGGTAGGTTTATTGGTACGTGTTTTGAATTATGAGAGTACGAATTGTTTTTGTAAATTCAAATGTAAAAAACTAAATACTGAGTAGGTACTTCGTCTACTTAAACTTTAACAAATATTTGCTTATTACTACTAACTCTATCAATCTGAGGATTTGAGTACGCCACAAATGTTTGTGTATACATACGCGCGATTACGTTTTAAATAAATATAAATTGGCGGAAAGCTTTCGGCAGTCTTGCATAAAGAATACGCGTCTTGTTTTATTTAAGAAAAAGTTTTTGAATAAAATGTTTTCAAATGCCGTAAAAAGTATTCAAAATAATTTTTTTGCATTCATAATTTATCATATATAGCTGGCTATTTGTTAACTCGAAAAAATGATATTTCCAAACAAAAAAAAAACTATCACAATCATATTTGAATCGTGTGTAACTATGTTTTAGTGGTTATAATCTAAAAACTAATAATATTTGAAATCTGAAAAAAAAAATATGTTTCTCGGTCAATAAAAATAAACAAAAAAAAAAAAATATTCGGCAAGCGTATAAAAGTGTTTTCAACAAAAAGTTTTCAAAATAGGGTTTGATTAAAAAAAATTTATTTAGACAATTTTCACAACTGGAATTTAGTCAAGTGTACATAAAAAAAATTAACGTTTCACACGCTCTACTTTGTATGGAGCTTTTATTGAAATGTTGATTATTTTTGGAGTTATACAAACGGCCAAATTTTCGAAATTGCTCGACTTGAAATTAATATTTGAGAATGGTTCGACGAGTTTACTGCTGAAATTTCAATCGGTTTTTATCATTTTTAAGAGAGTTATGGAACTAAAAGAGATTTTGTAATTTGTTGTTTTACGGCATTTATTATTCCGCACTACCTCTAGTATTCATGTTTTAGTGTCGAAACTTTAATACAATCTAAACAAGATAGTTTTACGTACGCGGTGAAAAAATTCAGAAAATTGGTTATCACAGTTTTGGTTTGTAGCCGATTTATTTCACATTGTTGTTGTTGAACTCGTCATTCCGGGCGGGCGTTACGGGGGAATCGATAATTACGGGAAACGCGTTTTTTCCACATCGATTTCGAATTGTTTGATCTTAACATCCAAAATGAAGATCGGACCAAACTTTTACGCAATACTAAAACAGCACAGATTCGATGAAAGTTTTTATTGTTTTGTTCGTTCTTATCAGGACGGACACTAGACGACTGAGCTCGCTCTGCGGAATCGTATTATCGAAGGCATCGTTCGCTTTCGGACATGAAATAAACCACGGACATTCTGGACCCACCCAAAGCGCGGACCCTACTCTGTCAAAATACCCACGAGACCTAGAGTGATCTCGGTTTTTTTTTTATATATATTCTGTAACACTGTGTGTGTGTGTGTTTCGTGGTCTAGTACAATAATAATTATGATTTGTTGACCTGTATAATGTATATACACCTACCGTATAGTTTGTTTGTGCGCGAAACGGCTAAGTAACGCGACACGTTTTAACATGGTAATTTATAACACCGAGTTTTCCAACTGCAGCGGTGGTACACAGTCTAACGATATTTCTACGACGGCTGTATAGGGATAATTAAATTATCAAATCGTTAAGATGAGATAATCGTGATTAATATTAAACCCCGCGAAAACCGCACGGCTATGATAAAAAATAAAGGAAAAAAAATGTTTTAAGTATAATTTTTATTGTGCTGCGCCATCGTTTGTACGTCAGTTGACCCGAGTGGCGATTTCGGCCCCACGCGAAAACTTTTCGTCGCTCTCTCGCGTGGAAGATAAGAACATTTCGCTCGCTGTTTTCGCGAGAGTGTAATAATAACTCGACGCCATTAATATTCGGGATTACGAAAGTTTTTTTTTTGCGCAAAAAGAACCTTTCCACGTCGGGCACCCTGCTCCGGTTTCTCGCGAAACAGCAGAGTTTACCGTCGCCAATCGCACTAGAAATTACGGGGGGTTTTTTTTTCTGGGGGAGTTTAGGATTTCTACCAAAAACCGATGCGCGAACGCATCTTTCCGGCGAAGACAAACCGATTTCGTGGACAAATTTTGTTTCGCTCGATTGCGCTGGTGAAAACGGTGAGAAAACGGTTTTCATTTCGGGATTTCGTCGAATTCGTCGAACCGGTAAAACATTTGTGGGACGTAAAAAAAAAAATGTTTTCATACTTTTTTATGATACGTTTTCACCGTCGACGCGCGCGTTTTCTAAATTTTTCGGTGGACATTCGGTAGCCCACCCTCTAATTGTTTATGAAACGATTTGTACGTTTGGATCGGCTGGCGGTGGTCTGAACAGCGTTTGAACATCGAAACAAACAGTCGGTTTGCGCAACTGTGACGGTCTGTGACTCGTAAAAACGATGGTCCGATTGTGTCTGTGCGCGAAAACAAACAAATAAAATACGTTTGCGCCGATCGCCCCCAAAAAAAACATGTTAACGAAAACGTACCCAATGTTATTTTATTTTTTTCGTATCAATATTAAAAAATACACACGGTAAACACCTGTTGATGATCATTGTTCTGAATTTCTGTCAACAAAACGAACAAACTACGTGTACGTTTTTTGAAAAATAAAACATTTTTTCGTCCGTGCGACAAGAGACCGGAGTCCGTTTAGCATCGTAAATAAGATTACATTAAGTGTCACAAAGTCGAAAAGGCAGGCGTGTGCTGTTTTCGCGTACGTATTTTTTATGTTAAATTAATTTTGAAACCAAGCGAGTCGTGTCTACAAACCGAATAAGTTACTCTATAATTTTTCAATATTTTTTTCCCCCATAATTAAATGCCGCGGAGTTACTAATTGCTTTTACCGTATCATAGTTACGAGGTGCAGTAATTTTTTCGCGGGGCCTCACGCTGGCCCGAAAAACTTAAAGTAATTTTTCACGAGCAGTTACACAAAAATTAACAATCTCTACTCTAATGTAGCTCCAAGATATTTTGAATTTTGACGCTAATCTGGGAAACTGTTTAACGGCTTCCATCATAATGGATTAGATTCGACAAAACACTATCGTATTAATCAAGCGGTTCTGAATTTACAAGATTGGTCGGTATAATTAAAAGATTGTTTTATTTCGCTTCAATACACGTTTCGAAACGGCCAATTTCCAATGTCCTTCAACCATTATCGCTCTAGCCCTATATTTTCTATCGAATATGTCATTTTCAGCGATTATTGCTTCAAAACCTACTTCACCCGTTATTCGTATCGAAATTCTTTTCCGGTCTGTGTTTGACGGGCACAGCTGTTATCTTTTCGAGTGAACTCAAACGGTCAATTTATAGAATAGTTGTAATAAAATGCAAGGGAAATGTTATTTTTTAATGTAAAATGTATTGTAAATATCGTTTCAGCATTAAAATTTGATTCAGTCTACCATAATAAATACAAATCATATGAATACGTAACGTAGCATTCCTCTACGTAGTATAAATTGTATTTACCAAAGTGTAGAAAGTATCAACAACTATTACATTCAAACCTATTAAATAGAAATAGGCGACTTAAAAATACAAAATACTTAAAATCAATAAGTTTTAGTAAATAACTAATATTAATGAAGTAACGCGAGTATTGTGAAAAAAAAAATTCATTCTTAAAGCGTTGATCATTTTGAATCATGGATGTGTTTTTTATTTTTTCGTGAATTTAATGGATTCTTAAAATGTGTTGGTTTGCGTCTATAACGCATGTGGTAATATGATTTATTTTTGTACTTACTGTTTGTGTTATTTCTCATAACAACAATAATCATACAATTGTTAATTCAGAAACGGTATTCTTAACATAATGCAAAATACAATTCGATTTTCTTTTGTTAAACTTAAATACAAAACGTAGTACACTGATACATTTTCTACGTCCCCAGTCCCTCTTCTCGTTCCTGATTAAGCAGGAAAAAAAAACAATTTTTATATTTTGAATAAAAACGCTTTGATCGAGTAAGTATTTTGTACAATAAAAACCCAAGTATTTTTTGTTTTTCAGTGGTTAGGAAAATATAGGTATTTAAAAAAATTCAAATTAAAACGAGGTTTCAAGATGGTTGTAACTATTTTAGTAAATATGCGTGTAGATAAAAAAAAAAAACAAAACAAAGCCAATATCGGTTAAAAACAATTTTGAACTCTAGAAAGTCATGATTTTGTGAATAAAATCAGATTGAAAGCTTTTTTCTTTGATAATTAGTTTTATTTGGTATCAATATTAAATTCGTTTAAATTTAAAAAAATTTCAATTGTTGATTGATTCAATATACGAATTTACATAATTTTGGTTAGTATCACAATTTTGCATTTTGAATAATCTTATTATACGTTTGTGTTAAACTCTGAGAGGATTAAAGTTACAATTTTAATATAATAAATGACAATTATATGTTTGAAAACACAAAATTAGTTACCTTATAACCTTGTTGTGTCTTTCCGTCAATATATTCTGTAGTTTCTAATACACGCATAAAGTTACGAGGTATACATGGTCGATTTAGTTACTAGAAAGAGAGACATAATTCATATTTGATTCATAATTTTGTAAAATTTCTGTTTAAATTTTAAGTTAATTTCTATTTTTATATACGTTTAAAAATCGGAAGTTCAGAAAACTTAGACAGGTGGGTTTTTTAATTTGTTCGTTAAGATTTAACAATTGAATAAAAACTGGCAAATTTCAGTAAATCGTGATACCAATAAAATAAACTAATAAGCGGTTTCACATTCAATTTCCACAATTTTCAATTCACTTTAAACGCTGCAAATATAAATTATGAAAGGTCAAAATATGATAGACAATGAATTTGTTTAACTTGAATTTATAGGTAACGCATTATTATTTGCAAAAAAAAATTGTACATTACAAAAGTGAATAAAAATCACCTCTCTATTCAAACTCTCATCGAAGTGTAAAAGTCTCAAATCTCGATCGAATAAAAGTTAAAACTGTTGAACTGTTCAAAACTATACGTTTTTAGTGCATTCATAATAGTTTCAGGAGTCATAAAAAAAACCCCCGTAAAAAATATTGTCACTGGAGATTAAAAAAAGGTCGAGGGCATCAAATATTTAATTTTATGATCCACAGAGGTTAATTGAATTTTAAAAGCTCGATCATATGGTGGGCGAGTACATATTTTTTGAATCCGTCCCATCAGTAGAAACGTAAAAAAAAAAAAAAATAAAAAAACTTAGAATATTAAAAATAAATCAAAATTGCGTTTTATATCGTGCCGCGGTTTTTATACACCCGTGTATTTTTTTTTTTTTTTTCAAAATGTAATCAAATTTTGAATTCAAAAAAGGCAACAGAAGGGAAACGGAAAATTATATTACGTACCTATAAGGGATTTTTTTTTAATTTTTTTCGAAGCCCCAGGCAATGGTTTACGCGTGTGTGTGATGCGTACCACACATACCTATCAATGATATTACATTATGTTTCTCCGGCACGATACAATTATTGGAAATGGATTTATATTTTATGTGGTGTGTGCCGGACAAACGTGATTATTTCCACTAAACGGCTGATGATGGGTTTCTCGTGTGCGAACGAAATTTCGAACAAAAAATAATATGTTTGACATTGTTTTGAAGAAAAAAAAAAAATATATATATATATCTCCTAATGCGTCTATAAACATCATTGTTCGTGCTGAAAAAGACTTACCGTCGTACTCCATCGTTATGACTGTATATACTGTTAATTCGAACGTATTTATATTGTAACTAAATAATAGAAGCCCGACGACAGTAACCGAACGCGTAACGTAAGGATTTCGTAGCGATATAATTGTTTTTTCGTGGTTCAGAGAAATTTTTTAAGTGAGGGGACGTAAATACGGGAAAAATAACGAATTTCAGTGTACCTTTTCTAATTTTGAACCGAATTCGGACAGCACGATTAGGGAGACTAATGGGGGGAGCTGAACCCGCTAAAACCGTATGAAAATTTTGCAATGTTGTGTTTGGATAATGAATCTATGAGTTCGCGAAAAAAAAAATTACAATGAGGAGGATATACCCCCTATCTCCTCCCCCGTCACTGGGCATTTTACTGGATGAAGGTTTCGAATATTTCATGTCTTTCCAGAACTGAAACTATACAAGTAATAACCGTAATACCAATTTACATTATATTTCCAATGAAAACTTTACACTTATCAGTATGTTTAGTATATACTGATGATACATCGAAGTAAGCTTTTCTGGTAGATTAGAGACAAGAGCTTTTAAAGATTAAAAACGTTATCCGTGTTCGGACCTACTTACATTTGCGAACGTACAAACACGAATCGTATAAAATCAAAACAAATAAATCGTCCTACAGAATATGAAACATTAAGTCACATACTTTGTGTTTCCACTTCCAGAGTAGAAGTTAATTTTGTTGCGGCATTATTAGCAGTGACGCGCGTGCTCAAAACTCGCATTAAACAAGTGTTAATAGTATTATTTATATTTAATTTAATTATTTTTCATAACTTTTTTTTGTTTATCACTGTTAATTCACGCCGTAAACAAAATAAATGCTTATTAAAGTGTAAAGGCGTTTAAAAATTTAAACCGTCTCGCTGTCTTGAACTTCCCCATTTCTCTTTCTTCAATTTTTTATTCTATCTAATTTCATTAAAGCTGAGGAGTTTACACTACAGGATTTACGTACGAAAAATATACCGTGGAAAATTGTTTTTTATTAACAACGCAAAATTTACTACATTTTTTTTTTTTTTTACCTGTATAGAAGATGGAAGAATCTTTGAGAAAATCGAGAAAAAACTTTTAAGTAAAATGGCGAGTTCGATGTGTTCACTTTTATGATTTATTTTATGCGTAACTCAACGATACTATAAAAATAGGTAGGTAGGTAAGTTTTTTTTTTTCTATCAAATTATTAAGTTTGGTTAGATTGAAACGTGCAGAAGTATTATTACAAATCAGTCGTTCTTTTAAACTACAATGTATCATTTTTTTTTTCGGCAACAACGATATTATGTGACGACACACAGATGAGATGCGTTTTGAAATTAAAACAAATACGTTTCTGGAATCGTTTTGTAAATAAAATATAATATAGAGCACTCACGTTGCACATTTGCGTTAAACGATTAAATGGAGTGGCTTCGTTTAAAGTTGAAAAGTTCTCAAAAACTTTCCGTCGTGAAACGCGTATAAAGGTATACAACAATAAAATTGTGTCCGAATGTAAACGTGGAATGCACTGTGTGTGTGTGAGATGGATCTTTAAAGTTTTATTTTAGGAATTACCATCGCTTAACTGGACAAAATACGTATTATAATTTTATAACATTATGTACACGCGTGTGTTCATTTAACCCAGTTGATGAAACGGACGTTGTATTTTAATTTCGACGTAATTTTAATTTAGTTATATTTTGCGAAATTTCACTTTATGTACTATTCATTAAATAATAAAGATATGTTCAACGACAACGAATCGACCGCATTAATTTTCAATTACTACGTTTCAAATGTTTTTCAATATATACGTGAATTAAATGGTTTAGAAAAAATCAGAATATATATAAAAAACTATTTACACGCTTTACCGTCGTTGAGCGATAATTTCCTAATGAAAACTATAATATAAACTGTATAATAATTATAATTGAAATTATACCAATAATTTCTACAGCTATAGGCACGATTTAGACACAATTCAGACGTTTGTACGTTTAAACGGTTCTTCGGTTTGTATAAAACGACTACGTCTGTAATGGGAAATTTCTTACTCTTATAGACAATGTATTGATTTTATTTCTTCAAACTCGGTGATTTTCAATAGTAATTTGTAAAATAATAAAACACTTTTGTATCAAATAAAACACGCCACGCACACACTGTTATAATTAAATACCGTACGTTTACGGAGTCGGGTGTTAATTATTATAATTTATAGTCGTTGAAAGAGTGAATGCAAATACTCATTGGTTATTTTCACAGTAAGTTTCTGTATTTTTAGTTTTCCACCGTTTACACTACATGACAAAATGATAAACTACGTACCTATACTATCCATTTTTTAATAAAATTATACACGTTCTACGAAAAATGTAGTGTAATATTATTACGTGCTAGTTTTTTGTGTCATTTATTTCTCAAACCGCGGTTTATTTTAAGCTCGTTATTACACCACCAACATCCACGTAAATGATGAAAACAGTTTTGCGTCTATTACAAAAATATACGTTTTCGTTTTACAACGACGTGTATGACTTATAGTGTACTGCAATTAATACAGCCAACGATGGTCGATTTTCGCTATTATTTTTTTGAAACCAAACGAAGAAAATATAATTATTATTATTATTATTACGGTAATGGCGGGTCGTTGTAGGTTTTAAATCACAAGTCGAGTAAAAGTATAGTAACACGATTCTAGGATTATGTCGCACTATATTATTGTGTTGAGAAATATTGTTGTCAACGTAACGATCGCAATGTCCTCTAGAAATTACTCACTTTTCGTCGCATTTCCACGGTCGTTCACAAATTCATACACCCTTCGTTAAGTAATATCTTATTTTAACAGGAGATTAATCGTACTAAAGTGTACGACTACGACTGTCCAAATATAATTAATGATTGACAATGCAAAACTAAAAAAAAAAAGTCCAAAAACTGTACACAGCATACGTGTCGTCAGACCATTTAATTAAGAAATGTAAAAAAAGACTTACGTATACCAAAGCCTGATGAAAGTGAATTATTCTTTTAAACTACGATAATTATCAATAGCATTCGACTGTACGGTTCTAAGATGCATTACTTTACAAGAAATCAAATTACTATCGTTGAAAAAAAATGCGTAGGTAAACGACGAAATATTTAGGTAGGTACCTGGAAATTTTTCTATAGGTTTTTTTTTTAACTTATACCAAAAAAATAATCGCGTACAATTGTAAAAAACTATGTTGATAAAACACATTTTCAACTGTTTCACATGAGTGTTATAAAGGATACGTAAGTGAGTTCATTATTCATTGCGAAAGTACCAAATGTTTTCATTCCACAGGTATCATAAAAAATTATATTTACAGATTGTCACTAAGTCTAGACCTCAAAAATTCGCATTTTAATAAACAAATATGTTAACATGTTCTATAGTAGTAGTAATGGGTAAAACACATTTGTATTTTACCTCTTTTTTTTTTTTTTTATCGTACAAATCGTTTAGTTTATGATCTTCTTTGGGGGGGTGAGGCAGGATGAACTGAACAAATCTTTACTTATAACTCCAGAAATAGAATTAAGGGTAACTTATAACACGATATAGATATAGAAAAAATGTAGATTATAAAAACAAAGTATTATAATAAACATACATATTGTTAGCTTAGTATAAAGTATTTTATTGCGTTAACAACAATGCACGTATAGTCAAACAAACTAGATTAGCAATTTGCAATAAACAAACATTTTTTCCTTACTTTAACGCAATAACTGTTGTTGGTTTTTCTTTGGCTTATTTGAAACAATGGTTAATAAAACTGCACTTACCTGCGAACAAACATAAACAAATATTTTTTTCAAACAAACATAATTTATAATATTGTTTTTTTTTAAGAACAATGCACGTCGATTTAAAAACAGAAATAAAGATTCGCACACTTTGTAACAAGCCTAGAGATAACAAAGTTAATAGCATAAGCGTATAAAATTCATCAAAATAGATATTTTATCAATGATTGTTTTATTTCTAAACTGGATATTATTTTAATGAACATAATGTGTTTTAATAAGTAAATCAACTAAAAAGTGCAGGATTCACCCCGCGGTTATCGCAGTATGGAACTTTCAAAACTATAATCTCATTAATGGTCGTGATTACAAGTTTTTATTCAATCTCTTGTTGTTTGATCATCGTTCGCGCGAAATGTACTTAAATGATCGATATTCATGCAGAAAAAACGTCCGTTATGTCCAATTTCCAGAATAAACTTGACGGTTTTATACATCGACCATCTGAATCGCCCCAATGGCGTCAAAATCTGCATACCAATCCGACAACGATTTTGGTGTACAAAATAACTATTTTTTTTTTTCTATATAGACAACCATAATATCGTAAGTGGTTACTGATTATAAAAATAATAGAAGGATTGGACGTCAACTGTAAAAACGTGTATTTTTTTTTTAACTTTCACATATACCCCTGGACAGCGAATCGTCAGCATATCAAAAATCCAAATAGACTTACATATTATAGTTATTTAACGTGAAACTAAAAAAAAAAATTTAAAAAATGGTCCAAAACGTATCCACGTATAGAGAATATTGATTTAAATAACGTGTACGAACCATTTTTACTCGGGAAGTTAATACGATTTCAGGATAAACTGCGCAATAGTGCGCGTAATTTCACTGTTATATTCAAATTACACCGTTTTTCATCACTTTTTTTCAACGGAATCTATTGAGCAAATTTGTTTTTTTTCAGATAGCAAATATTGTTTTACATAACACGTTTTATGTTTCAGTTCTTAAGTAAAAAATATGTGCGAATTTTTTTCTAAAAACAAGTCATAGGTATGACCAATTTTCGACCGTTTTCCAACACTTTAAACGACTAAAAAAAAAATTGTGGCCATGGAAATTTTCTAGTGTATTATTTGTTATTATATATATATTTGTTGTTAACCTTGTGTTTCAAAACTTTTCGTCGAAAATTGAATTTTTATCGAACCACAAAGAAAATAAAAAACATTTCAGAAAAAGTTCTATACTAAGTTCAAAATTATTTCAAAATCGCTTGATGGAACCTCTGATTTACCAATTTTCAAATTGTGTAAAACTATCGGCTAGTTCCGTCTATTTTTTCGGAAGTCGCGGCCGAGAAACTAAATCGATCATGTCGAAAAACACGTTAGTTTTTAAACGTCAAACGTTTTCACCTTGTTCTTTGACTGTAACTTTATCGATTTTCGACTTTCAAACTCGATGGCCCCGCACAGAACAATAAGCGTCCGTTAGAGGCGCTGAACGTAAAAATCGGGGCAATGAAGTTGTTCGCGGAGAAACAAATAAAAATAGTAAAACGTAAGAGACGCTCGGAATCTAAAAAGACCGTACCACGCGGAATTTCGCTGCTCGTTTCGCGTGGGCGACAAAACGGCGAAATCGGATGCCCGCGACAAATATAATAATCGTCGAGTGCCGCAGCAATGATGAAAGGAGTCTGTGTTATTTTACACGAGCAGACGTGGTATCTTGCCGACAAGTTTTCGGGGCCGAAAATTCGCGACGATCCAAACACGATTATTATAACTCCCGAGACTATACGGGGCCGTCATTCGATTACCACGACGACGACGACGACGGACCGTTTTCTCCTCGGCGTAGCACAGACGTTTGAGTGTGCAAACAACATTCGGACCTCGAATATTTTTGTTGTTTGTCGAGTGCACGACCATTATATATATACATCGTCTGGCATTTCGGGGACAAACGTTGTTGTGTGTGATTCTCATGAGCACCGCGACGACGGGAACGGGATATTAACGAGTTGAAAAAGTTATGGATTGAAAGTTAAGTAAATGTTTACCGTCCGAACGCTACGGAGCGCGCAATATTCCGGTTCCACTATATTTACGCCCGAAAACTCATCCCTTTACACACACACACAGCGATCGAGATAAATTCTACCTCGGCGATTTCACTCGGAGTTTGTTACGCGAGCGTGACCCGAAACGAATGGTCGTCGAAAACGCATGATCGCAGTATATAATATTTATTGATATGTTGTGAGAAGTATTTTCGTTTTTAAATTTCGACGATCGGAACAATATCGATCGCTTTGAGATCGTTTTGGTCGATTATCGAAAGTGCGAAAAATTGTCGGATCGAGTAGTACTAATGGAGACGGTGGTTAAATGTTACAGCGGCTGTAATTTTAAGTTCGACTCGGTTTATATTCACGTGAACTTAGACCGTAGAAGATCGCGTATAGGTTAAATTATAAAATAACTAAGCGTTTTCTCGGGGTCGATGGGTGTAAAAAACTATTTGCACGGCCACGCCTCGATTCTCGCCGAATAAAACTACGATTTCGTAAATCGTTTATCAATAAACTTCGAGTCCTGAATTCAAATTATACGTACGGTAAACTGCTAAGAAAATTATCAAAAAAAAAAATCACGATTAACAAAATAACATAAACTAAGAACAACATCTTTCTGTAAGTTTTTCTCAAGTTTTCGTAGAAATATCCAAAAGAATAAAATTACCGTAGTGATTTTACGACTTTTTATAAACGCTAAAAGACCATTCATCTGGGGCTTAAAAGGTTCCGTAATACATCGGACAAAAATCTTTAAATCATTCGGAATTAAATACACTTTATATAAACACTTTGAAATGGGCTCTGTTCTCCAAAAACAAAAATTTTTTTTTTTTTTTAATAAATTATAGCGATTGTTGTTTTGTTTATTTTTTAATTAACAACAGTCTAGACAGAAACTTTTTTCAGAAAATAGTCACAACATAACTTTCCTTTTAAAAACATAGAAATAATTTTCTATTCTAACGTTTTATTTTGTTCTGCAACATTTTCCGTGATAACCTATAAAATATTAAAAGAGCTAACTAAACGTGTACAAAGTTTTTTGAAAACTTTTCACGGAATTAACCGTAATTGTTTACAAATACGGCGCGCATTATTATTATAAAATTTTAAAACCAAAGTTTTAACGTACCTACACAGTAGATTTTGACAGTAAGTCCTAACTACTAAGTAGTTTTATATTCCACTGTGTAAAACAATATGATTAGTGGAAAACTTTTATCATTCGAAGCAATTCAAGGGAAAAAAAATTATCGCATAGTTTCAAATGTTTATCTACTTGAGTTTGTTATAAAACAATACGGTGCACGTTGAAAACTTTTAAACATGTTAAATATACATAATTAAAGATATTTTATCCTGGTTCGGTAGATAGTTCATGAAATCAAATACCGTTGATTTACAGTATTTGATGGAATACTTGAAAACAGTAAGAATTTATTTTAGTGGCAAACTTTTAAAATCAAATTTTACGTATAAAATTTCAAAATAAATGAACTATAATAATGTATAAACAGCGCAGACCGTACCCAATCTTGTATCTATGCGGTAAATTTATATATTCATTTATATATTATAAATGATAAATAAATGCAATTATCTATTTGAGAGTAGTTACCTATTAATTTTATGAAAAAAATAAATAACAAATAAGTTTTTTTTTCTTCAGAATTCCGAACGAATTTATTAAACGTTTTGATGTTGAATTAATTAATCGTCAAAATTATATATTTTTTTAAAACAAGTTGTACGAAAGTTTTTAATTTTATATTGAAAAATGTATGTGAGTCACTGATAGTGATTTTTTTGTTTCAATTTAGATACGGATATCAGTTCCGCGTCACATTCCTTTGAATGGCGAAACATAGACCTCAAACGTGTTTGAATTATAATAATTTATAGCTGAACAAATATTGTAGTATGTAAGTACCAAAAAAACAATTTCATACAAATATTTCTTCGCAATTATTGTTCACTATTTTATATATATATCAATTAATAAAGTAAAGAGTAAACACGTGTATTAAAGAATATAAGCACTAAAAGACAGCAAAGCGAAATTTTTCAAATCGACTCATTGCTGGAAATGTCGTACCTATTTTGAACGATGTTTTTCTGTAACGTAGGTACGACAAATATTATTTTGAATTTTAATTTTAAGAACGAGCAAAAATATTTTCATAAACATCAAATAAAAATAACTGTAACTTGAATATACTCGTTAATAAATAGCTCTCTTCTGTATTATAGGTACTATGTACAAACAGTAAAACTTAATTTTCCTATTTTTCTCCATTTAAAGCTTAGGTACAGACAAAAACCGAACTTCTTTAATCCCTTTAAAACGTTAAATTACTGTTATAATACAACATCCGAGACCGTTTGAAATTGAAAATCGTGCTGTACAGTATGCATTAAATTCAATTTTCTCACGTCTACACGTTAGATTTCCTATTAATTTTACTGTATTGTTCGTGTAACAAGTCCTGAGACAATTATTATTAAATACATGCAAAATTAGCATTGTAACTATTGTAATATAATGATATGAGACACGACTACAACTAGTTATTGTATGATTACATGATTTCACTTACTGAACAGACGGTGATAATGTAGAATAAAAATGTGAATATTAAATTTCCTAAAATATTTTCGTAAAAAAAAAATTTTAACTGTTATTCGTGTAAATAAATGAAATATTGTTTTATATTACAAGTATGTATTATCACTATAAAAAATTTCCAATATCTTTGCAAATGTTCGTTATTTTCTGTGATTTTCTCGTTATTATGACTTATTAAAACCAGGTATTCTTAAAGACTATACTATACGCTCAAAGTATGTTATTCGCAAATAACATAATATACAACGGTCGTGTATTTCGTTGGTAATAAGTTTTTTTATTTTTCCGTTTCCAATATACACATTTTTTAAGAAGAAAAAAATGTTTTCTGTGATATTTTCTAACAAAATACCACCCAATTTATTTTTTCGAAGAACTGCAAAGACGAAGTTTAAAACTGTTTCTTATACTCGGATTTTTTTTTTTTTTATTGCTTTCAAAATTAACAATATCGCTCCGTGAAAAAACATTAAAAAAAGAAAATGATTAAACACTTTGATCCTTTCCAACATACATTCGAAGTATTCGTCGAACAAGACGTGTATATCAAATGTTTATAATGGGTAACGTTTTTAAAACATGTTTTATAGTTTATATATACACTTAACAAACAATGTTCATTAGCGTTAACCTAGATATTATTTGCGGGTGTCTCTTTTAAAGCGAGAACGCTGTGAGCATTTTTTTTTTTTTTTACCTTTCCAATTCTTCAACCTTAGAAAAAAAAATCAAAATCATTATTACGGACTAAATGGCGTCTATTGTTCGTATTATTCCGTTTAAATGCGACGGGGTTATTATCGGACAAAGAACACACAGCTCGTTCGTGGATCCGAAAACGTCGGTATATATTGTGTTCTGTGATAACAACGCAAAGTTCTTTTTTTTCCTCTTCTTTTCGCCGATCCGTAAAAGTTCTCGCAGGACGCGTGTGTCTGACAACAAACTCCAGATAAAAACAAGCGAATCCGCCAAAGTGTATATGTATATGCGCGAGATTTCGCTCGTTTTTTTTTTAGGAACAAATCGGTATGTCCAAAGGAACGTCGTAATGTAATTCAAACGTTTTTCTATGTTTATTTATTTAAACGAGCGAATAATTTTTAATATTAGGTTTGTACATTTTTCTATCCGTAATAAATATTGTATTTGGTCATCAGCGGCACAGATTGAGATTTGACTCGTCGCTACAGTAAAAATTATATTATTTCAAATGAAAACATTAGAAATCCGTTCAATTTAGTACCCACAGTTAAATATTTTTAGAAAGAATTTTTTTTTTTTTTTAGGTACACTTTTATTTCGTCAACTTTGTAAAACGGTTATTAAACGTAAATGAGTAACGGTACAATCCATTCGCACACTTGTGTAAATATTTTCGTTAAATTTGTATAAACCTATCTCGATAAGTACGTCCACTGTTTAGGACATCGTAATGTGTTTGGAACATCACAGATCCTTCAGGGAAGGTGTTTATTGAGTCTATATAATATACTGAAATTTATCACAAAACAGTGTACAGTATTTTTTTTCGCGAGGAACTTTTTTCTAAACTTGAAACGAGCCTGAGTTAGTTCGTTTTTAACGAGATGAACGATAATTCTCTTTTATAAGGAACTTTCCAAGCACTGGCGAAATTAAACGCCACTGCACACTACGCGTTTTTAATGGCCGACCAGTGCTCGAATCGAGGAGGAATGACGTGGGGGGTCTCTTTCATTTTTACAAAATATTTCAGCTTCCCTCTCAAATTTACTTCGCTTTCTGGTCTGGTATAGAGAAAAATAGTTTGTACCTATTTACTCAACAGCTATATAACTGTTTTCAATCCGAGCACTGCTGAGACGACCGTCCGTTTTCACGACGTGCAGGTTTGTATTTTTCCAATTTTCGTTCTGAAAATACGGTTCTAAAATCGTGATTATATTCACAAACGTCGTACGTATTGGACATTTAAGAGCACCTGATCGTTATTTTACCAGTAGTATAAGTGTGTATTTCGAGTCGAAACATTAATAAATTCCAAAACGGCCTAAAAAATATTTTAAAATGTTTTATTTATTTTTTACTAGTCTAAAAATCGATATTTAAAGTTCTTTGTCGCTAGTTTCGGTTTTGTAGTAAGAAGTGTGTAACGCACAATCGATACTATAACGTCGTTGGGCAATTTTTCAAAATCAGTTTTTCTTTTTTTTCCGAGTTATTAGGGTTTGACCCGGCGTTGTTGAAAAACAAATTTCATAATTATTTTTTTTTTTAACCACAATCAAAATGTCCCTACAAAGACACGGCCCACACACCGCTACAGAAACACAGTGAAGGTAGTAACTCTTTCGGATGTTAAAGCCCCATTGATCGTTCAAAGTGGACGACGACACTAGAACGAAACGTTGTTTGTAGGATCATTTTCATTATCGTTGCACAAAACTGCGCCTTCGTTCGGTGGTACGACGACGACGCCGCGAGAACCGCTGGATAAAATTATTTCACACGTCGACACACGTCAAAGTGTTGTATCAAATTTTTTTTCTGTTTTAACTGCCTGCGGTAGTTTACAACCGTGAGTGAAATCATCCGTCAGTTGTTTCGCTCGTCCGTAATTTATCGGGCGAAACTTTTCGTTCCAAACGCCGTTGGAAGCGCGTCATAACCGCCCGCGACTTTCGTCGTTCTTATCGTTTTCCAATCGATCGAAATACAAAAAACGACTGTAACGTACACAAATCATTCGCTCCTGTTTTTCCGACTCGATAAAACTGTTCTTGTTCACGCGGGCGGGCATCTTTTTTCGTGCGGCGCCGCGGATACGTGCCGAATTTACCGACGCGCCAAACGTAATTGCAATCTTGAAGAGAAGAGCAGCGACGTAGTGTGTGCAGCAGCGAAGTAAACGTCCACTGGCGGAAAACGAAAATTCGCTAGTGACCTAACCGTCGTCACCGCTGCGGTACGATAAAATTATCGATACGAACAGTGTCGAATCCCACGGGAACGAGACGGGATGGGAAAAAAAAAAACTAGAAAAAATACGCGAAAAACACACACACACGTAGGGCGAATATTGATGCGGCTCGTTATTTATTTGTCCCTGGGTCCCTGTGACGCGATGTAAACGTCATACGAGCGACGGTCCGCTCGTTATGTGGGCAGCGCCCGCGATTGATGACGAGTGTTTTTGGTGCCTCTCCGGAGGGCCGTCGTCACACGTACACACGAATTACACACTCAATTATGGTATTTTCGGGAATACGCAAAGATGAGGTTTTTTACTACGCATTATCCCTCTGCTTTTTGATTTTTTTTTTTTTAATAAACGAATATAGTTTTTTTGAAATGTAATGATAATAAAAATCGTTTCATAGGACGTTCGGGTCTTGAAATGCCATACCGTTAATGGGCGTGTAAAGCATTGATAATGTAGAAAAAATCAAAATCGATCGAAATTTCAGCAGTTTGTAATGCTGTAACACGTACGAATTTCAAGTCGAACAATCTCGAAAATTTTGCTGTTTTTGCACGGAAATAATCAAAAGACGCTTCGGACCGTTTCGAATCAATTGACTATGTTTTCGGGTATCACGCGTTAGAATTGGAGCATTATTTCCACTAGAAAAAGTGAAAAACACCACTGTAAAAACAATTCTTGACTAACGCTCAGAATCTAAAAAATTTGTATCGTCTAAAGTATAGTTTTTGTAGGAAATTCTGTAAGAAAATTGGCCCATAGTAAAATTGATCACGCACACGCCAACGGGGAGGCGTTGACGTTATAAAATACTGTCGCGCTATTTTTCGCTCGTTCTGTTTTATATGATTATATTATTTTTTATAATTTCGAATAAAGTACCATCCGTATTATATAAACTGTAAAACACGTAAAATGTAAACATATTAAAACGTTCGCACGGTGATATCCTATTTTTTTTTTTAGTAGTATTCAAAAACCGTTCAATTTTGATACGGACACACAAAAACTCCGTACTATTTCGTCTGTTTCTTTTTTGTTTTAAATACTGTCAAATTTTCAACCGTTCAAAAACACGTCGGTTAGAATCGTTATTTTCAACCATCGATGATTTAGGCGTTCGTTATTATCGCGTTGTGTAAAACATCCTAGAATGACACTATGTGATTTTTTTTTTTCATTTACCGATTCGTTTTTTAATTCAATCCGTACAAGACGAACGAGACGACAGTAGATTTTTAAGACGACGCGAAGAGGGATGCTTAGAATATCAGTTTTATCGGAGCTGTTACGAGGATAAAACGACGAAAATTCCGAGACGCCCAATTTTTCATTGGCCGCGCGACGAAAAAATACAAGTTTCACCTAACCGCAACACCGTCCGTTTTAACGAAAACGCGTCCCAAGTGAAATCGGCGAGCTTCTCGAAACGCCGTCGGTGATTTTTCAAACACAAACTCTGCGATTTCCGGGGAAACTTGGAACGGTTTATAGTTTCGGAAACTCGTAACAATATGCGAGATATTAAACCGAGTGCGTTTGCGTTCCCGCTCGACATACACACGGCACGTCAATTAGTTCTATCCGGATCGCACTATAACTTGGCGGGTGCTGCGCACATCACAACACCACCGAAAACCCGATAAAATATCTCATTTTCCACCCCCATAGCGCGCAGTTTTCAACATTCGTTTCCGTCACGTCTACGAAATAACGATGGTCATAACGACAACGCGCACTACGTTTTTCGTGTCGACCGCGCTAGGTGTCGAAAATTGTTGTTTTAAAAAAATAAAAGGTCAAATCGTCCGTTAAAAAAAGAAACTTTATGTTTCACGCGTGAATTTTTAAAAAGCTATCCAGTCCGCGCGAGCTGGTGGCCGGACGTTCGCGAACAAGTGTCGCGCGTGAAACGCACTTTTGTTTCACCACTAACCCGCGTCAGTTTTAAACGGTCCCCTGGAAAGTTTTCGATCGTATTGCGAACATCGGCACGAGACAGCGTGCATTCGCAGGAGCTGTTCGTCGGACGCGAGCCGAACTTTTTTACACTAGATTAACAACTGCTGTCCAAATATTACCAATGATTACCGAAAAATAAAAAATTCAATCCGGTCACGTACTCGTGAGTTATTCGAGCCCCCGTTGAATCGATTGATCTCGACGATGTGCCTGACAACGCGCGTGCGCACAAACGTGACACGATTTGAAAACACTATTAACGCTATCGCATTTTTTCGGTCGACATTTTCAAAAAAAACTAAACAATAGTTCTATTGATATTATATAAATGTATAAAAAAATATCAAAAGCTTCCGATCCAAGTTATTCGGACAACAATGAACGGTTTTGTTTAAAAACTTTTTTTTACAAAACCCCGGTCACGGCAGTTGGCTTTCGCGTGGGGACGTTTAATTCGGTTTTCATCGATTCGGTCGTTATAATTAATTTATAGCGGTAAAAACGTAGGTACGACGATGATGATGATGTTGTGATAAACTAATTGATTTTTGTTTACTCAACAACTCTACAGAGACACTGCACGCGCGATCTCTAAAACGACAATATTATTGTTGTTGGTAAAACTCGTATTATTATTCAACGATTGTTTCATAGTTTTTACAACGGTTAAAACGCTAATGATTTTTTTATTTGACAAGCGTGCGTTATCCTAGGTGATTTTACCGTTAAACAACTATGTATAAAACATCACATTCTCTCATCCAATGCCGTTAGGTTAACGAAGTCTGACCTTACCGCGTGATGTACACAAGTTGAAAATAAGTTCGGCCTAAAAAAAATCTCGAGAGAATAAATGTAGCTGTTGAAAATTTTAATCGCAAATAATATTCACTTTGTAATATGATTCGTTACATTACAGCCTAGTAGGTGTAATCATTTTGCGGGCACTTTAAACTTTTTGTTTTGTGAAACGATTGAGCAAACACGACAGTTATTTTTTCTTTTCTTTGCGGTCTCGCGACTAAATACAATGTCGTACTGCACAGCACACCGTGGTCACCGCGAGAAGATTTTCAACGCATAAAATTTAACTACCGAGGTGTACAGTTATTTCAAACTTATTTGATGTATACGGTATTTTTTGACAAATTTGTCGTGTTAACATTATCGCTCGCGCGCCGTGATCTTTACTCGTCGTTTACCACGATCCTGCACGTTTCCTATCGAAAAAACGCTCTAAATCTATTAAAAAAAAACCGAAAAAAATAACATTGGTATGAGTTTGATTTTATCCGATTCGAGCGTCAATCGTTTCTCTGTGCGATCAAAGTAGATCCTCTCCAAAAAATAATATTCCAAACACGTCGGAGGATTCGAGAATGAACACCCGATTTTCAGTTCCCGTGGCGTAATAACGCCAAATGCGTGAAAAGGATGTATTAAAAACTATTTTTGTTTACAAAAAAATTTGTTCAGCGACGTCTTCATTAGTTTTTAGGATAACAGTCAGCAGCTAGGTATAGTAGTACTTATCGAGCCGCGATCGCGTCGCTCTCCGAAAACGGATCCAACGGTTCCTACGAGACGTGTCCACACACCACCTCGTACATAGAGACGTCTTTTCGAGAATTTCGCGTTGCGGCTTCGGCGGGGAGGGTTCTCGTTTTTCAGTTTTTCAAACCACTGTTTGTTCGAAATTCTCTTGATTTTTTCGATAAAACCCGGTCGTTACTGGTGATACGCGTAGAGCGAACAGAGCGCATAGGTGTAGAGTACTGTGCTCGAAAATAAAAATATCAAGAGGTTCGCGTGATTGGCAGCTCCGATAAATAAAACGTCAATCGTAATAATTGATGAACGGCCGCGTCGTCACAAACGCGCTCACGTGCGCGTATCCCACACACGGTGCGATCGCGCGTCACACACAGTTCTCGTCGAGACCTCCAGTTCTCCTCCGCAGCTGCTCCGTTCCCGCGCCGGAGATTTTCGCTTTTAAATGCGGAAAACCCTCCACACGCGCGGAGACGACGGGGATGTGTTCGGCTTTTTTTGCCTCCTCTTATTGTTGTCGCCGTACACGTGTGGACGTCGTATCTCGTCCGCCATGGCCCGTTTAACCTTTTGTCGCGCACACACTAAACGCCGCACCCCCGCGATCCCGGCTGCCGGTCTGCCGTAACAACAACCCCTTATTTCAACACTTTCGCGCGTACCTGACTTACTATACTGCACGCGGACAGGAGTAAAAATCGTACGACAAAAGCGAACTGACGTCCCGCGCCCGTCCGAAACCACTCGTCGTTACTTTGATTCGCCCCGTTCTCCGCGCTACATGTAACGCGTTGTCCACGCCGACGCCGCGCGCGCGCAGGTTAGGTTTTTGACGACGTTTGTTTTCGTGCCGCGTCAATTATTCGCAGCGAAGAACGCGTATTTGGTTTTACAACGATGTTTTTTGTTTTTTTCCTGTAGAAAAGCTGCACCAATTTTAACGTACCTTAGAAGATAACGGATCCGAGACGGTACTTTATTTGAAGCGGTGTTTTTTTTTTGTGATTAGAGGAAAACAAAAAAAAACGGACCAATTTTTCGAATCCGATCGACCTGCATATATATACGTCATTCGGGAGGGCCTTACGAGCGTTCCGCCGAAATTCCGGTCGATCGTGGGAGTTATGGAAATTTTCGTTACTCCGGGCTAACACGGTACTCACGGGAGGCGCGAATAATTACGAAAAAACGTGTTTTTTACACGTCGATTTAGATTTGTTTTTCGATTTTCGTCATCACTTTTTCTAGTAGAAAGAATTTAACGCCGATTTTAACGTACTCAAAAGATATCGATCCGAGACGGAGTACTTTATTCGAAGCGTTTTTGAAATTTTGAACATTTTTCGAGGAAAAAACAAAAACGGTCAAAAGTTCGAAATTTATACGTGCCGTTCAAAAAGGTTTATCGAGTTTACCGTTTTCAATCGATTTCGATCGTTTTTAAGGGGAGTTATGAGATTTTGAAATTTTTGATTTTTTTAATTTCACGCAGTTCCATATAAAACCTCCGGTTTTTATTAAGTTTCGAAACTTCAATACAATCCAACACAAGATAGTTTTACGTATGTGGTTAAAAAATTTAGAAAATTGGTCAACACGATTTTGGTTTATAGCCGATTTCGCGTTGTTATTTTGTCGTAAAACTCGTCGTTCCGGGCGGCCGTGTATTTTTCATAAACAAATAATTACGGGAAAAGTGTTTTCTCCACTTTAGATTTTTTTGATCACAACATCCAAAATAAAGATCGAACCTCACATAATACTAAAATAGGAGAGATACAGATTTTATAAAAGTTTTTATCGTTAAAGTAATGTTTTTACCACGACGTACACTAGACAACTGAGCTCGCTCAGAATCGTATTTTCGAAGGCAATGATTTATCGTTGCTTTCAGAAATAAAACCCACCCAAAGCGTAGTCGTTACCCCGTCACCACGCAAACAAGAGTGATCCCGGCGCTTTCTTTTTTTTCTTTTTATCTACAACTTTTCGGGTAGAAGGAATGCTCGGTTTTTGAAAGTCAGCGTACCACTAATGAAAGGTCTATGAACCCCGGTGGTACATGGGATATAGCTTTTTTTAGAAAAATTTTCCTCCTTTTTGAGTTTTACCCGAAAAACAAAAATCGAGGTTTTTCGTGGGAATTCATTGAAATTTTCAGGTTTGTAATGATGTTTTCGGGTAGAAGGAGTGCTCCTGCAATCGTCACGTCGAATACCACGTAAAAGTTTGAATTTCGGCTTTCAATTTTATTTGATATTTCGATTATTTTCCGTGTTATGTGGCGAAAACGACGAAAATGGTTATACCTATCAAACTATCGTTGTTAAAAAATATTCCACGTCGTTTGCAAACTTTCATATACTAAACTAATTTATAAGAGTGTTAAATATAGTTTTTACCAGGACGTACGAGTACTAGATAACTGAGCTCACTCAGAATCGTTTTTTCGAAGGCAATAAATTATCAATTCATTACAATGGTTCGATCGAAGCGATGCCCACTGCACTTAAAACGAATCAATAAATAATTAATTGTATCGTATATTATTTGAAAAAAATCAAGTTGTTCACTAGATGAACGTTATTGCCGTGTACAATTTACATTGTATTCAGTATTTTAATTTACCGAGAAGTGGTGAATCACTTAAGTTTTAATAAATAGTAGTGAAAAAAAAAAAAACTAAAATATGTAAAAAGATCAAAAACTCGGTAGAAATTTAAAATTCAAATGGACGTCACAAAATAAATACATATTCATGGGCTGGCATACGTTTTTTAATGTACGAATACTATTTTCATTTATATTCATGATGTCAAATGTGTGATATTCATCAGATGGCACAGGTACATTAATACAGAGTGGTTCCTTTCCATAAACTGAATCATTTCTTAAATATTAAAACTGTATGCACTTTTCATGTTAATGAAACGACTTTACCCAAATAAAACGATTGAATGAATGGAGTATAATAGGTATTTAACAAAATATTATTTTGATACTAATTGTTTGGTGTGCTGCAAAAAAATAAATTTTTCACACGAATCTAGTGCTTTTTATCGCTTGAAAAAACGTCACGTTCAAACTTCTTTTCCCATTACCATTTTAATTTTTATAACCGTTAACAATATTATCGGTAAAACATTTTTAGAATTTTGAAAACTATATTTAAATGTTATATTCTATATATATAGTTATTTATCATTTCATAATAAGCATTCTTGATTGAGAAAAAAAAACGAAATGTTAAAAGCTACCTATAATGAGTTTCAATATTTATAACAAGTATTTTTTAACTGAAAATAATTGGGAATTTTAACTTAAATAACACTCTTATAGTTTTGTATTTGATTATACCTACTTTAAATTGATTAAATTCAAAGGTTTTTGACGATATTTCAGTACCTGTAAAACCACATAAAAAACTTTTAGACTCTGAAAGATACGTTACATCTTCCAAAAACTATCTCGAACTAACTGCAATATTCAAATATAAACAAAATTAATGCATAATTGTGCATTGTAGAATTCTTAAACCGAATACACAAAACTTAAAATTTATAACTTTTTAAGTACTGTTTTGACCTTTTGAGCTCACTCACTGTCATAACTTTCGTGCGAACAATCACTCGCATACAAATTTAATATCTACCAATATCAAACTACAACTTCCAAACAAACCAACTCCAAAGCAAAGTCACTATTCCTGTAAGCTACTCGCGCAATCACTCGGTGTACTTCTTTTTTACAAGTGTGTTTTGTTTTCAAACATAAATTTATACAAAATAGAATAGCATACATTTGAATTTCAACCGTGCAATCGTATAGCGGTTGACAAAAATGAAAATTGTGTAAAAAAAAAAAAAAAACTCAGAACTAAGGTTTATTTTCATTTTAACGAAAACGGCCGTAAACCTTCATGCATTATTAATATATGTGCAGTCCGAAAAAAAAAAAATAGTTATATAAAAAGTATATAGTTAATGTTAAAAAAAAAAAAAAAACTGTATAATAAGAAGTTTACTTTTCGAATACAATAATACATGAAAACTTCTTAGAACTTTATCAACAGCGTACAAAAATAAAATGTTAAAAGCTCGGGGAAAAAAATAATTGATAAACCGCGAATGAAAGGAATGAAATCGAATAAATAATGCATAGTACCTACACGTATTTGACAAAGAAAACAATATACAACGAATTATTGTCAAATCAATAACTAGCACTTTTTATAGGCAATCGTATTCAAATGTGAAAAATATGAATTTGAATTGTAAATCCATAACAAGTGTTAAGCCGTTACAAGATATTATTCGTAATTTATTTTTTTATCTTTTCCACCCTTTTCGTCGAGCGATGAAATTTTTCATTCATCACGACTGAATTTACACACGATTCGGTGCCGATTTGAATGATTGTAGTACTATTAAACATTATTGTTGTGTACAATACACGGCTGCATTATTTCCGACGACTAAAATAGAAAAACTCACAGCGAAAGCTTCGTATAAATCGTTATTGTTGCGTATCTATCGCGGAAAATATATTAACGAATTCTCGTAAACGGTCGCTGCCGGTCGACCCCGCCGCCACACAACCGCGCGATTGAACTTGAATTTTTTTCATTTTCAAAAGACCGATATCGTGGGGAAAAAAAAAACTGTTTCCTCGCAACTATGCACATCGTTCTGAAACCTGCAGCCGCAGTAGATATGCAAAACGGATAAACTGCAGTACATACGGGCGGGAACGTATATAAGGGCCGCCGAAACGATAACGGACAATATTATACGAATGATCGAGCGAAACCCTAATGATATTAGTGCCCGAAACACGCGGCGAAGATAGCGATGAGTGTGACAAAGTGTAGAATTTAAATTTAAATTTTTCAAAAAAAAACACGAAAGGCCGCGGCGATTAATGTCGATACATCGTTATGATGACGTATAGGAAAATCGGTAGGCGCGGCGGAACTTTCGAAACACAATCGAACGGGTACGGAAAATAAGAACGGAGGTGTAAAAACATGGGAAACGATTTGTTTTGGGATCCGGAAGGAATCGCGAACAAAATCTAACCCGGCAGAAAATCGTAAGATATTTATGGCTCGACGTGTACACGGCAAATGAAAATGCATAACTCTAACGGTTTTGCAGCCTCGCGTATAGAGAGGTGCTGTGCGAAAGGTGTGTTGTAAGCGTATGTGAAATGTGTGTGGTTTTTGTACGCGTATTATTTATGTATGGATATACGTACATTCATAATACACGAACAACAGAACAAAGGAAATTAGGCAACAATGGCCGCAGTACACAAATTTTATAAATCATCACAAAAGGTTGTGTTATAAAGTTTTGGCAAGAATTATATAAAGCGTGGTAAAATGTGGAATATCACCAGATTTACAACAGGAATTATTCCTCGATGACGACTCGGTAGGCGCCAACAAAAAAACAAGGTACCTGAACAAATAAATACGTTAAAAACACAAGAGATTTGGGTGGGTCATCGGTTACAAAGTTGCGGTTTATCCGTATTATAACTTTTAATATCTGAAAGTAACGATAAATCGTCGCATTTAAAAAAAAACCGATCCTCAGCCAGCTATCCAATCTAATGAGAAGTCCTGGGTGAAAATAAAAAAATATCCCGAATCACTCCTATTATACGTAAAAAAAAAAAAAAAAGTTAAAAAAAATCTAGATAAAACAACCTATTATATAAGGTACTTGTTTACCATAATTATTTAACATCATAATAAATATTATTTAACATTATAATCAATTAACATACCTGGCAAGACCTTTTTTTAATCTTTTATTCATTTAGTACGTAAAAGTTTGAAAACAACATTGAATAATCTTTTATAACGATAGTTTAATTTTGACGCCGGATTTGGTAATTTCGACATTTTCGTCGGCACATAACTCAGAAGATAATCAAAATACCAAAAAACGCTCTGAATAACATAAAATTCAAAGCCGAAATCCCAACTTTTATGCAACGTAACGATTGGAGCAATCCTACTCTACCGAAAACACGTCATTACAAACCTGAAAATTTGAAATTTTTTGCCGTAAAATTCTCGATTTTTTTTTTTAGGGGTAAAACTCAAAAAGTAAGTAAAATTTCACGAAAAATCTTCAACCAAAATAGCATCGGAGTTTATAGACCTTTCGTTAGACTTTGAAAATCGGATTATTCCTTCTATACGAATCTGTCGCTCAGAATCGAAAAAACTAACACGAATATCATCAATTTAAGTCTCGGACAGTGAACAAATCGTGCAGATCCTGCAACCATATACGACAAAGTACGCGTGAAAAACAATTGTCAAAAGATATAATTGTACCGATAATACTATAACGTCCATTGATTTATGCTATTCTCTATCATTTCAACCATCACAAATTTAAAAAAAAAAACACACAAACAACTTAAATGTGTCAACCGTTTAAAAAAAAAATAGAGTCTCGCGTACAGGCCATTTTTATTTGTGAAAAAACAAAATCAAAACAAATAAACTCTCAAAAAAGATCACAAAACCTTTACGAATAACCCCTTAAACTAAGCAGATTAGACAAAATACGCGTTTCTTTTGCTGACGATTCTCAACGGACGCGAGCATAGGGGACCTGAAAAGTCTGTAAAATTCGTTTCTCTCGTGAGATTTCGAAAACGCTGTTGACGGTACGATATTTTCCTATAATCTGTACTCAGCCAACGACAACAACGACGACGACGACGTCATTTCCTAATGCCGTTATGGATCCGGAAATTGAGTTCCGTATGAAAGTCACCTTTTTTTTCTTATTTTCTAACGATGGATTGTTCGATTTTAACGGTCGACGTCACCGAAAATTCCGTCCTGACACTCGTGCAACCTCTCATTAAAACTACACAAACTCCTGCCCGTACACACACTCCGCCTTGCTGCTGTACATGCGAATCGTTTACATAATCATAACTTGATGATATTGTTATTATTATTATTCCAGTGAACGAAACAAGCGTTTGGCTGATGAAGAGGTCGGTTGGACGGAGTAATAATATAATGATGGGCTGCATGAAAAAAAAGGAAATAGCAAATGTCAGTGCACGGTAGATGACTTTTAAAACCGTACATTCATTACAATTGAACATTTTGAAACTGCTGAATCGTCCGGAGAGAGCACACAGTCGAAATCCTTGTTTCCGATGGTAATTTGTTGTCGTGTTAAGAAATTACGTCAACACGGTAAGTCGGTTTTCTTCTTGTCAAACCGATATTTGCCTTTTTGACCGACTAGTTCCATTTTCCCGCGACAATGACCGACCCCCCACAAAATATGTCCGTCGTGAGTGATGCGCAGTGTAATTCATTAAACGTAGTTGCACTACGGAAAATGCTGCCGAATGCTACCTGAATATTGCTGAAGACGAACTATAAAAACGAAATAAACGTATTCGGATAGAACGATTTAGCCGCATTACGTAGTTACTCACTACAAACGGTCCGAATGCAAAACTTTTTTCTCAGTTCGGCAACCACAAGATTTTTTGTGCTCCACGCGATGCATACATTTATGGTTTGACGACGTCTACGCCCATCGCTCTCTTTTCTCTCCTATTCTCCCGTTTCTCCGAACCGTACATTTTTACCTCGGAGACGTCTTTCCGCGCCTTTAAAAACATATTATACGTTTACTCGACCGTCGTCGTTTCAGTCGTAACCGACCTTTTTTTCATGGGAACACAATGCACGCAGGCGTGTCACGTATAGAGCTGGTCCAAGTGAAATTACTTTTTGCCGCGCGTAAAGACCCGATTGTTTTTGACAGTACACATTCATGCATAGTCGGCAAAGTCAGTGAAAACCGTTGAACTAAATTCGTTTTTGAGCGAAAATCCAGTTGCAGTGTCCCGTGTCCGCGCTACGGGTCGCATTGTTCAACGTGTAAACTACGCTCGTATTATATTAATCATTATGAATATGCTACGAGAACAGCACGTACGACGTTTACTTGAGAGAAAATATTATATTTGACAACCCGAATTAGTTATGCGCAGGACAAGAGGACGTCGGGTGTGACTCGTCCCGGGCCCGGAATATTCACGGGGGCAACGTATGCGAACGGGAAGTTAAAAAAACCAAAAAATTAGAAACAAAAAGTATGGCGCAAAAAGGAGCCGGAATACCCCAGAGTCCCGATTTTCTCTCCGCGTACGTTATATTTACACAATTTTTACTTTACGTTGGACGTTCCCACGAATTTCAACTACATAATGAAAAGAATCTAAAGCAAAAACATTATTTTACTTATTTTTTTAAATTTTAACAATATTGTAAGTTATAAAAAAGGCGGGATCAATCTAGGTCGCGTGAGTAGTTAGTAGACGGAGTGGCGACCGTACGCTTTGGTATAGGGTCACTAATATGGTAAAGTTATCGTTCAAATGTATTAGTTAATTGTATCTGAGATCAATGATAAATCGTTTCCTTCGAGAAAACGATTCTGAGCGTGCTCAGTTGTCTAGTATATACGTCCCGGTAAATTTTTTGAGAATTTCAAAGTTCTAAGCTCAAAAATTTTCGAAATTTGAAAAACTTGAAATTTTTATCGTATCGTACCGATTTGAATATGGTGTAAAAGTTTTCGCTTGTTCCCATCATTATTTTGGATGTTGTGGTCAAAAAACTAATAAATAGATATGTCTGACTACGACGGATTTGACGATTTCGCCATTTTTGTCGTTCTCGGCACATAACTCGGAAAATAATCAAAATATCGGAAAAATGATTGAAATAAAATACATTTAAAACAAAAATTCCAACTTTTATCTTGCGTTCAACGTAACAATTAGAGCACTCTTTCTACCCGAAAACGTCATTAAAATACCTGAAAATTTTAAACTTTCCCCGTATGATTCTCGAACTTGTTTTATGGTTTTGGGGTTAAAATTAAACAAAGTACTTTTAGTTCTCAAACAATTTAAAACTATACGTATAAACGATTGAAAGGATTTAAATTATTAAACTATTATCGACATAATTTAATTGCCTGCCCTAATTACTTTTAGTAAATTTTAACTATACTTAATAATACCGTAATGTTCTTTTGAAAATCGTATTAAAATTATCCAACCCCGTTGGTTGTTATCAGTCTTGTACGCGAGTAGAATTCGAATAAAATTTAAGTTTGTTTTTTGATTATAAAAAATTAAGTATTTTGTTTAGAATACTGTGTTATAGGTACCTCCTGTCTGTTTTTTAATTTTAAACACGTAAAATTTGTAAAAGTAAATTTTGCCGTTTGGCCATTTGATTGCACTGCAAAACCTATACTTATCACTTGATCATGAAAAACTTAATAATTTTCAATAGTTAATTCAAAAAAAGTGTTTGTTTGGCACATGTAAGTTCTTTTTAAAATCGTTCTTCTTGAAAATTTGTACTGTATTTAATCAGGTACTTCCTCGAAACGATTGTATTTAAATACATTTTAAAAGTATCTTTTTACAACACCGGTCGTTAAATAATATCGGATATCCGTCCGGCTCGAAAGACTCGACGAGGGTCTCTTAAATTGTTTACAGTCTGATGGACTCCTCCGCGGTGTTTTTCCCTACTGCTCTCGACAACGCGAGAGATCCGTTTCGACAATTATATTTAAGTCGAAATGTGGCGGAAAGTAATAAACAGACCGTCTCGTTCTTGAACGTTGAACAACCGTCGGTTGTTGTTTAGTAACCCCACGAGTCGTCGCAGCTGCGAACCGCAACGTTAAAAGCTCGGAAAAGGATAAAAGCCAAAAAGAAGAAAATCCTAATGGCCCACTCCACGTATTCGCTCGATACAAAGCTCTTCCAATGTTCGGGCGTTCACACAACACAGCACATTCGTCTTGACTTCACTTTATGAGTTCCAGCATTTTCTGAGTTCCGCGGGACCCTACTATTTGCTCGTTTTCACGCGTCCGAAAAAAAACGATATGCGAAAACGTAGAAAAATTTGATATGTTTTCGAGAAAAAATGAGAACATTAAGGGTATAAAATTGTGTATAAAATTGAAAAAAAAAAAATGTTTCTATTAATTAGTCAGACTATCAGAATCATTCGATAGTGATTCGATTCCGTTCGTACCAAATATGGCTCAAAACTTATTATGGTAAAAATATTTATTATCGCTTTAGTTACGACTGTTATAACACGTTTAAAAATCAAAGGTCTTATTCTTGATAATCACTTCATTGTCAAACTCGACGTTGTAGTCGTTTCTTCTACACGAAAAAGTTTTGACAAAGAAAAAAAATCCAGGTCCAATTACAACCTATAATATTATATAATAAGGTACTGCGTGAAAAGATCGAAACACTCGTGAAAAAAAATGTACAACACTCATAGCACAAATTAATTTCAAACTTTTTCGACGGTTTGAATTCATTGTTTTCCCCATTTGTGAAAACTACAAACAACTAATAACGTTAGTAAAATACCCATTCTAACGACGGTATTGAAAATTACACACAATTTTAGTCGTTTTTCGCACATAATTAAAACGTTAACCAAAATATAAAAAAAAAAAAAAAAATTTCAAATATAAAATAAATATTAAAGTTGAAATCGCAACGCGTTTTTGTGGTACTCGACGTTAAGATACGAACCGCTTTTTTCTATACACGAAAACGTAATCAAAAACCTAAATATTTGCCGTATAATGTTTTTTTAACATAACGTACAAATAACGAAAATTTCAAAAAAAAAAGTCTTATTACATAAAGTACCATCTATCTACTGATCTACGTCCACTATCCAATCTTTTTATTGCCATGACATTTGCCGATTCGCTACGCTCCAAATCTAAAGACTTCACTTTTTTAATGGTCGCACTGGATTTTATGTCGCAAATACGGTCTCGGCAGTTCCATAAACGGATAATAAACTTATCCAATTCGCATTCTGAAAAAGGTTTTGAACTCGTTATCGCGTCTATTATGTTTTCACTGGATGTGGTCCATAAAATTATGAAAACTTATTTGCACGCGAAATCATTTGGTGAAAACAGTGTTCAGGTTCTCGTCTTTAACGCAACTTATCAGTGTTGGCTCTAAGCCATAACGAAAAAAATCACAATCGTGGGATTTACAAAAAGATGGTTTTAAAAACAAAATGTGCCTACGGCTCGAAATCCATAAACGCGATTAAAATAACGGTTGAACACAGTGCTCCCTTAAATAATGCCTACGACGCGCGTGACTACGTTTCTTGATACGATCAAAATACAAGTTTAGAACCGTTTTCAGGACGAAAATCGGAAAAACACAACCTGTTATTAGTTATATTATCAAAAAATACGACTACTAGTTTTCTAACGGCGTTTCCATAACACGACGAGAGGACAATTCAGCCGACAACGGTGTAACACTACGATAACGAGCCGGAAGTGGCGAGCAAGCGCGACACGAACAGCGTTTACCCCAAACGAGACCATCGTTTTGTCCAGACATCCGGTACGCAAAACAGCCCACCAGCGTTTGTAATTATTATTATTCGCGAAACCATTTCGGACGGTAATTCGTATTCTCCGCAGACTATGTGGAAACGAGACCGCGGGTTCAAAGCCGTTTCGGTTGTCGTACTATCGCCTACCGGTGATGAATAATACTATTCAACTTATTATACGACCGTATTGTAATATTCTACAATAGGTGAGAAAATCGATTTTGACATAAGTAACATTATGATGATTAGTTGAAAAAAAGGATAGAAAAAAAAAAAACGTTATCACTGTGGGTCGCGTGAATAGTTTGACGCTGTTTTGGACGGTTTTTATAGAAGCCGTATGTATTTTAATCTGCGTATTGAATATTAACGATCCCGAGTGAGCTCAGCTGGTGCCTAAAGTAGAAATATAAAGAAATTAGTCACAATGTTTAGTTTGGTTAGTTTAATGACGTGCGAAAACTTCAAATCGCCATTCGGATCATTGTTTTAAGTCATTACGTTTTTACAATTGCACAACAGCACGTGATTTCTTTGTTACAGTCAAAACACGTAACACCGTTTTTCAATACTTTTTTGTAAGCTTTTAGGATCTATTGGGGGCGGATTTTTTCGAAATATTTTTACTCAGATTGCAAATTTCGTTTTGCGTAACATAGTTTTCAAATCTTGGATAACGAATAAGTATGAGTTACGAATATTTTCGCCAAAAATAGTCAAAGGTACGACCAATTTTCGATGATTATCCAACTTTAAACGACTAATTATAAAAATTGTGAAAATATTCAAAGTTCTAGCTCAAAAAATTTTCAAATTTCTTAAACTTCGTCTCAGGCCTGAGAAATCATACCAGTTTTAATATTATGTAAAAGTTTCGGCATATCGTTATTGTGAAAGTTATAGCCAAAAATCTAAATCGAATATGTCAAAAACACGTTTGCCACGTTTTTTTTTAACGTTTATTCCTTAATTTCTGCTTAGAGGGCCAACTGTGTATAATATCGTTTAATCACTTTTGTCGCGAAGCTGCCGACAGCAGAATCGAATGGCAATGAAAGAAACGAATATAAGCTACTTATATTTTTAATACTCCCAAAAACAAATTACAACATACTTAACAGCTTTGTTAAAATTGTTTTTTAACCCCTAATATTTTTCTAAAACTTCCATTTTTAATCCGATAACTCCAAACTTTGAAATATCACACATCCCGAATTCTCTAATTTGACGTCCGTCAGCGGATCCATCGCAGTACATTTGAACGGAAATTGAATTATCATCTAGTTAAAGAATATTTAAGTTAAATAAATTCATTTTCAATTTAGATTTGAAAAAATATCCATCCGAAACTTCAATGGTTTAAATCTTTCTCACGTTGAATTCCCGCGCCCACATTTGTACACAAATCGTAGGTCGGAAAACGAAAAAGTTATGAACAACTTACGTATAAAACAAAAACGTAAAAAGTAACGGAAAAATTATCTTAGGTAGTCTTTAATTATTATTATAATTATTTTACCGAATTAGGTACTTTTTGGTACTTTACAAAATAATACGGATTTTGATATATATATACTCGTATATATGTGTATATTATCACTGGCTATTTTTGGAGGAGAATCGTAAATCTCAAAAAGTAATAAATTTTTCCTTTTCAGCAGAGTGCATTATGTCGGAAGGCGGTCGAGACTTGAACTCGACGTGTTCGGCTTAATAACGTTTTAGACCTTTTCGCAACGAGATATTGCATTGGCCGTAGTTACCGTTCATTAATGCGGGAACCCGGCTGCAGTAAGTATTTGTATTTATTTTTTTTTAATTCGTACGGTTTGGGTTGAAAATAGTAGACGAACCTTTTGTAACTACCTATGCTTCGCAACAGACCACGATGTAAATTTATTCGGTCAATATAAAACCGTGATGTACAGTAGCTATACAAAGACATTTGCTTCGACTTAATCACGTTCAACGACAATAGTACCCAATAGCGTAAAAATAATTATTCGAGTAAAAATGTCAGACTCGCGCGAACATTTTAAACGACGCATTTTAATCGTTTGTAAACTGCGTGATATAGAATTTACAACTCTTTATAGTTTAAACCATCTTTTGATACTCTAATCGATAGCTACTACATCGTTTCGGGTAAAAATTATAATATATGTATCACACGACGACGTGCGAATAGTTTGGTTTGTTTTATAACGCATTAATTTTAATCAGAATTACTGTGTGTGATTTAAAGATTATCATTTGTTGAATCTAAATAAATAGTATTGCTGTACCAATGTTTAGCATACGAAATCTAGACGCGCAATCATACAGAAAAATAATTAAATATCAAAAAATATATCACTGTCTGTTCGTCGCAAAAAACTAATATTTGTTTATCTCACTCGTGGTTTGAAAAATAAACAAATGTGCTAAAGCTAAATAGTTTGTTCAAAGAGGTGTAGTACGAGTTAGCCGATTTGATGTATGACGGGGAAAAAAAAAATCCTTTTGAACGCCTTATCGTATATTTCAATCCTGAACGCACACGAACAAAACTAAACAAAATAATTGTTTTATTTTTTTTCTTCACTAGACGCTCTCACTGGACACATATTAAATGTTGTACATAATTTTTTTCCTGTGTTTTTCTCCTGTATCAGAGTATTTTATTTGGAAAGAACACACCTTTTTCCATAACAATAGCAATGCGCGACGGCCCATCGATTAAAATAAAATATTGCGAAATTTCAATGGGTGACGACAAAAAAGAACGAAAAAAAAAAAAAAAAGGAGACCGGGGTTCGTGCGTAAATAAACCACGGAACACAATTTAAAATGCTCCGGATAGACAGCAGGCGTGTCAAGAGGGAGTTTCGATATGGTCCCATCGCCATAGCCATTGATGGGATCATAAGACCTGCTAATGACAGGAACGGTCTACTTTACAGTAAATTAAATGCGTTCCTGGTCTCGGTGAACGGTCGTTGTTTTCATTATTCGATTGTGTATGTTTTTTTTAATAATAATAGACATTCGTTTATAATCAAAAAAAAAAAACCAATCGTTTTTAACAAAACAAGAGTAAAGTATTTTGAACTGTTGACACGCATAGAAAATTACAATAATCGACGAGACGGCAAACCGTATTACATCGGTAGAAAGAAAAACGATTGCGTTCTACAGCGATACGCGAAGAATTCACAATGTCAATTCGTGTTTTGCGCATTTATTACTGTGTAAAAACGTGGTTGAATAATTCAATTTCTAAACCGTGACCAATGGATAGAAAACAAAAAAAGCGAGTAAACTCTAACACCGGTAGATAGAAAGAATATAACGGAAAAAAAAAATAAATTTTCAGTTTTTGAAACATTTATACTTCTGCGGTATTTTTAAATGCCGATTTAAAAATCGAATAGTAATAAAAACCAAAGTTAAAGAGCCCGTTTCAAGAACTACTTGGAAACGTTTAATAATTTCTGACAGTGTTCTCCCGTATTAATTAATATTTATTTATCTTAACGATACGATTTACGCAACGTTATAGAAACGTTTTTTTTGGCTACATTATATTGGCGGTTGTATATACACGAATATGATGCATACAATTTGCAAACACCAAGGGTTTTAGATTTTGAGCGTCAAAAGGATGCTCCGATTTTTAAATTAAATACATCCAATGAAAGATCTTCAAACTCTGATCGTACTTTGAGGCGTCAAGAATTTAAAAATTTTAAACTGAAGAAATTACAGCCTTGAAACCTCGGAGAAACATTACGGCAAACGTGTTTTTTACACATCGATTTAGTTTTTTTTTTTTTTTTTTGGCCATAACGTCCAAAATAATGATCGGGACGAGCTGTAACTTTTACATAATATTAAAATAGATAAGACACAAGTTTGATGAAATTGTTTCGAGAGAATTCGACAATTTTTGAGCTAAGTATACAACATTGAAATTTTCGAAAAATTTACTAGGACGTAATCGTATTTTTGAAGGCAATGATTTTGTTCAATTGCTTGCAGACATTAAATAATACAGTTAAACCACAACTTTTCATTTTTATTTAATTTCACAACTAGTCTAGTTTGGGTACCTTAATCTCTGAAAAAAAGTATTCTACCTGAAGACGAGTCAGTACGAAAATACAGCATGATATAAAAATTATTTTTTACACATCTTTCCGACGTACTTTATTTTAAATTAACGTTAGTACCTCATATATTACTATACACTCAGCAGCTATTTACAATGGCGATTAATCTTATGCATTTATTTGTGACAATTTTGGTTCGATACTCGTACGCATCGACATAATATTTCGTGTTACCTATATGGAAGAGATCTGGACACATTATTCTTGATGTATAAATTATTTCAGTCACGTACAAATGTATCACCAACATTGATGGAAAGTGACAGGTAATACGTTATCGATTCGGTGTACGTTTCTCTTTCTGCAGTAGTCCTTTGAAAAAAAAAAAAAAAACGTCTCAAACAAACTGTAACTATACTATGAAAACCGATTATTATACATACTTCGGTATAGGTTTTTTCTATCATAATGTTTTGAAATATTATCGGACGCACTAACCAAAAAAAAAAAAAAAATAATAATAATAACACAAGTTAAAAACGAATAGTAATTATTTTTTTTAAATATTTAATTAAAAAAAAAAAAAAACGTGCTTAGATAAAAATTGTACAAAAAAAAAACGACGATTTTCGTCTCAATAAAACAATATATTGGTTATTTACACGCTATTTTCAATTTCGAATCTTTATTTTAGAATAGTTATTTTATTTCATGTTAATCGGAATTCGTCAGCACTTTTGGATAACCCAGATACGTTTCTCAAAGTCACGACAACAGCTATAGAACCTCGAACCGGGTGTTTATTCTAATTATTTACATTGACAAACTACAGACATATTTTCTGTGTTACAGAGGAAAAGTCAAGTATGATTCAACCACTAAATTTGAATGCCCGAGACGTTCGAAATCTTAGAATCTTGTATACGATAATATTCGAATGTGAAACCCCAGGGACGGTAAATTTGAAATGCGGAATAATAAATAAAACCGGGGGATTCGAGGAGGGTTGAAGGTACATTTCTAGATCTTGGCGATTTATATTATTTATAGTTTTTACATTCGCCCGTAAACCCAAACGTTTCGAGTTTTGTGAAAACTCACGTTTGCCAAAAAAAAAAAAATATAAATAAATAAAAGAATCAAAGTGTTTTTCAATAACATCGGTACAGATAGGCGGTTCGCAGGTACAGCAAAACGGGTAGACGGACCAACGACATTGACGAACACCTCTATATCATGTTTCGGGATTTATGATCATCGAACCACGCATCACGTGCGAACATCACGTATCGTATTTAGGAAATTTTAATGGCATTGTATGAAAAATGAGAAAAGCGCTCGCTAAGTACTTTAAAATGTGAACGTGATAAGTTTTTTCTTCATTTTTAAATTAGAGATTTAAAAGTTCAACGCCACCGAAATAGGGTTGACAAATATTCAAAACCGTTCTAAAAATAATAAACAACGTTAGCTAGAACGTTCATTTTGTAGGTTTATAGTTGCAAACATCGATTGAAATCAGTCACGTCCAAGTCTATTTTTAAACGCACGAACACATTTTTACAATTAACAGCGATATCATTATTTCTTTTAGAATACAAATTATATTAAAAAAAAAAAATAAATAGAATAACAAAGTATTTGATAGTATCTGTGCTCAAGATTAAAGTAGGTACGTAAAAGTGGTTATAATCTGGTTATTCCGTTTTTTCCTAGAAATAACTTAATCATCAAAACGGCTGTAAAATTGAAAATAAGTTATAACAAATAATTCATCAGAATATGATGATGACGATCGTTTTAAAAATTTGTCCGAATTCAAAAGAGGTGCAAGGAGCCGGTAGTGGAGTAGTAGTACATGGGACCGTGACTCCTTTTTTGGTCGGTTTAAACGTATTGAATTTAATTTCGTAGCAATGATAATTCATTCCCATCGAGAAACGATTCTGACTGAGTGTTCAATAAGTCAAATATTTCAACAAAATTAGCTCAAAAACGGTTAACATTATTTCGAATTAGTTTGTTTGTCGCACGATTTTAGTAATGTATTAATACTGATTTCTATCCCCCTTGATTAGTGTTGATAGAAAATAGAAATTACAAAATTGTGTTGAATTTGTCATCGCTAAAATACACAAACGGTAAAATAATTATGATTGCCGTAGTATAGTAAAATAACAGCTGCAGCTGTAACACTATATTAAATTCATTAAAGAGGATTTATTGATTTTATGAGCATGTTATGATTTTCTATATTTTAACATAAAAGTAAAGTCTGTGGTTATTTTTATTTTTAATAGTTAATTATATTTCTTAAAATTAATCGAGATTTTTGTTTGAAACAATATAAAAATACCATAATTGTTACCTGGGAAATCCCCTCCTTCATTATTAACAAAAGTCAAATGATAGTAATCACAATATTATACTGATTAATAATGGTACTGAAGTATGAAACTCTCTCTAGTAAGTAGTATAATATAGTATTAATTAGGAAAAAATATAATACGTACATCACGTCATAACGTATTATTTTTCATAAAGAAAGATAAAACTTCCCTCAAAAGAATATTAAATAAAGCGGATTGCCAAGCAAATTTAATTTCAAATAGAAAAAATAAATATTTTAAGTAAAAAATAACAATTATTTCTAAATGCTTCGCTTTTTTTTAATCAACTACTCTTTAATTTGAAACATAAAATCATTGAAACGATTGCTTTATTTTTTCAATTTAAATTCTAATTAGAGAATCTTTTTTGTGTAAACTAATTTATTGTAACTTTATTTATTTACTGGTTTTTTTTTTTTTATTATTTAATATCAGACTTATTTAAAAATTATATTGTATTCCTTAGACTAACTAATAATCGTTTCAAACAAAAGATACTTTTGTACTTAATTATTTCAGAAATATTTGAATAAACAGCGTACAACAGACGATTAAATAACTTAATTTAATATTAATGTACACAATACAGCATTTTATTTCAATCAAGTTTAAAAAAATTTCTTAAGTTCCATATAATAAACTTGGTATAGATATTCATACAATATGATATCTATTAATAACTAAATTTAAAGAATTTACAAAGTCTACCAAGAGTAAAAACACAGTACTTTTGCTTTAAGGTCATCACAAAATGTAATTCAACAATATTATTTTCAAGCAAAAATAATATGAGTTTAGCTGAGTTTTTGTACATTGTACAGTTATGTATTTGAATGAATGTGTTAGAAATTTTCTTTTTTGATTATTAGAGGATTGTACTTTTACGCTTCCTCAACTTTTGTCTTTCACAATTCTTTGGTTTTTCAATAAAACTATTTTTAACACGGAGTTTGATTTTTTAAATAATTCGTAAAAAATGTATAGGTACACAACTAATAATTGTATGTATTTTCCTAAAGATTTACTTTTTTTATAAGACGTTAACTCTTTTAATGGTATATTAAAATTTTCAAAGAAAAAATCACAAGGAAACTTTTCCATTATTTATGTTTAACCCTTCAAATTGGTTAACGTTACACAGTAGTTTGATTGATTAATGGAAGTAGACTATAACGAAAAATGCATTTTTCTTCAAAACTTTAATTCCTGTAATCGTATCAGGTTTAATTTTGTTTTTTTCCTTTGACGGTTAAGCGTCAATTGCAATTAATGTATAATATACAGAGTATGAAAAATAAGTGTATGAATAAGAAGTAACATCTAAAGGAATTGAAATTTTTTATTTAAGTCCCTAACACCTATTAATAATAATAATAAATATGTGATATGTATACGATAAATGAATCGTTCAATAGAAACAATTAACTCGTACGGTAACTAGAAATGTAGAAATTTTAATTTGTTGTATAACTGCGGTTGTATATGTTCTCTACGTTATTAATTTAGGCAAGCGTGACTTAATAACGGGTCGCGTTAAAAATTTTATTAAATGTAGAAAACCTTAAAGTAGACTTTACGGCGTTGGAAATAGGAAACATCAGCTACACCCGTGTATTTTGCGATTATCAGACGGAGAAAAAAAAACAAAACTTTCAGTTCCCTTTAAAGAAAAGTTGTCATCATTGATATTTATGTATTTTTGTTAAAAGAAAAAGAACAGCTGTGGGAAAAAATATACACATTTTTTCTGAATTTGTTTAATTTACTCGTTTTGGTGGAAAATATACCATACATTTTTTTTCCCCCTAAATGGTTTGATTACGTATACCTACAGTTAATACTGGGGTCACGATGACCTTATATTTTATAAAAAAAATTTATATATTTTTTAGTCGGTTACAAAAGTTTAAAAATCGAAATTTCGCATTTTTAGTTTTTAACGCTGGTTTAAATAATGTGGTCAAAAGTCTGTAACTTTTTAAAGTACAATCTGTACAACGCGTGTTGCTTGATATACTGTCCAATTTTTTTTAAATACGTTTTTATTTATTAGGGTTTAAAATTGACACCTCGAAAATTAAACTTCGAGAATATTTTTTTGATAAACAAAATTCCAAAAAAAAAAAAAACGCAACGTCGGGTAGTATTACTACAATTCCGAATCGTAATCGTTTTTCAAAACGAAAATCAGTCGATTGTTGTTTCACTTGTTAAAGAACTTACAAAGATAACTGCGGGGCGGCGCACTGCTGTAGAACTCAGTACCTACAGAACGTAGGATTTCGAGGGTAACTCTTTCGGACTCCCCTCGGCCGTAAAATAATTCGCAGCGTCTAACGAGCGATACGTTCGCGGCAGTTAAAAAGATGAGAAAAATCGTTATTTCGGACGAGTACCAGCGATTTTTCGTTGTATCGATACGTAAGGAAACCGTACAGACATGAAACGATATTTGAAAATCAACAAATGAATCTCTGTAATCGCGTATGTAAACTGTACGCAGCAGCTATACCGCCGAGTAGTACGATTCCTGCAATCGTCTTATTCTCGCAAAAGCTTGTCGTCGTCAACGCAAAAAAAACATCATAGTATTTGCTCGGGTGGACGACCGCCAGGGGTGTTGAACCATTCCAGGCTGTCTAACTATTCCAGTGGATCGTTTCTTCGAATCGTACACGATACGACGGCGCGACTGCGACCGCGGCGGCCTGAATATTTAGGGAAACGCGTCAATCCGCGAACATAACGCGCTTCAGCTCGGCACATCACGCGCGTTTATCATTTTATTTATTTATGTGTGCGTTTTTTTCTTTTTTCTTGTGCTCGAGCTGCTGGATATTTTCTATTATAATATACGGGCATTGTGTTGTCAAAGGCGGCGCATTCGGGAAATCGTATTTTGATTCGGACGTCTACTAATGCGGTTCGAATGACCCCTCTGATCTCCGCAGTCGTTTGTATACACGGATTTCGCCCGGCCGTTCCTCGCCGTCCACCACGACCGCTTGTCGTACGGGGGAAGAAAAAAAACGGCACCGCAAACTTACCCCGCACAACAGTTTTCACCCGCTGTAAAATTGATGAGACGACACCGTCCCCTAATAACGTGTGCGTCACAGACGACGACGACGACGACGATGTACGACGAATGGATTTGTGTATTTATTTATTTTTTCACCCCGTGAGACGACCGACGTTTTTCGGATCGGCGGCCTACGATCGATGCTCTCGTACACGGTTATAATCCGATAAAAAACATAATTCGACACGGCGTACGCGACATTTGTGACCGCGCTCGGACGGTAAAATCGAGTCGCCAAAATGAACGCGCGGACGAAAAATGATTTGATTTGACTGTTCCGTGGAAAGTGCGCGACGATAAGCTAATAAATCTCGATCTAGAATCGATTACTTTTCGAAAAAAAATGATAAAGCTCATCTGATCCGTGAACGCAGTGTGTTGGCGACGAGTACTTTTGTGTTAAAATTCAGATGCGCGCATATAGGCGAGTTAGGACAGAAAATCAAATAAACTTAACTCGGTTAGAAAAAAGTTACTCTTAGTTTTGGCTGTTGCGGCGGTTCTAATTATTGACAATGATACGAGAAAATAAAAATGAACTTTGCCACAATGACGGTAAACCATAAAAATTTGAATCAATGCAATACGATTTTTAACTGACTGAGCCAACAAGCTGAAAACGAAAATAGTTTACTAGCCAAGTTAAAAATTTATAAAAAAAAATTAACTTTTTAACTAGTTTTCAGCCCACCTTGACAGTTCTCACGAATTAGAACGGACAAAATAATATTTATCGTTATTTTCAAGAGCCTGCGATACAAATCGAGAGTTTATGATTGTCGAGAGAGTAAAAAAAAATTAGCGAACTCGTTTTATTTTTTTATAGTTATTCGGTGCTATTTACACGCGTTTTCCCGGGCGACTGTAGTCTGCGGTCGCGCGATAGACGAAGTTTTTAATTTTTTTTTTTTTGACGCATATTACCTGCGTAATTGTGAAAATATAATTACACTCGTTTGTTGTGTTACGTACACACACGCCTTGATAAGCCCAACTGCGGTTATTTTAACTCTAAATTAAGCTGAAAACGTCTCGTTTGTACTGTTTTTCTCGTCAGTTCCGTATATTTAATTTTAACCGACTTGTTTAGAAATTTGTACGACGCTGCAATTCAACCGTGAGCCACATAGCTTAACACGTCTACTATAATCATGGCGAACGGCTCGTAATAAATGTTTTTATGTTTAGTCACGGCCCGTAAATCTTACACGATAACTCCGACGTTAAGACCTGTTGCTTAATTCAATTATTATTATTATTAAAACGAGACGTTATTGAAAATAAAATATTTCTCTCGACCCGACACTATATCGTTTCGAAAACTTCGCGAAAAAGATAACGTTTAGATTAATTATATTTTACTGTGATACGTTGTTTATATGTGAGTAAAGCCTATAGGGAGTACCCTGATTAAAAAACATTTTTTCCCACGATAGCAAAGTATTTATACTTTTTTCGTCAGTAAACCATTTCGTACCAACCTATCTTGACAATATCATGCTTTAGACTGGATCTTATCATTGAAAATAGCGCATATTTATTGCATCCTCTAGATATGTTTATGCGGTTATAATCTCAAAAAGTATCTAAATAAAAATCACTTTAATTCTTTAATTGAGTTTGTATCTTTTACCTAAGCACTCGATACTCACGCTTTTGTATTATCTTAATACGGATACAACGTATTGTACAATGTCATAACGTCACACAAAGTGTGTTCCTGCGTAAACAAATGATTGATAATGTTTGCACATAAAATTTATGTATGAATAATTCTTAAACGTTTGTCACGACCGATTTATATACGTATCGGATCCGAGTTTTGAAGGACCGACTCTGAAAATAATATCGATCCGAATATCGTACTAGAACCATATTTTTTGTTTCTGTTGATGTTTGTTGCTGGAACATAACATATTTTAACAAAACGTTTTTGATAGGTACGAAAAAATATTTTAAAATTCTAAATAAGAAATTTATCAGTATCTCACACGAATATACGTTTGAATCATTCGTATAGTAACGTGAAATAGGATACGATTTTTCTCGTTGAAGTTCAAAAATCAGTGTCAATAATCCGTGTGTACATAAAACTGACGGACTGCCTAAGCGGTTAGGTTAGGTTAGCCTAAACCGCTTCAATATTTTGTGCAGCAAGATTTTCATTTAGCCTCCAACGTCAGTGTTCACTTACCGTTTGGAGGCACTGATAGTAGAAAACTAAATAATTGAAACGGCTTAAAACTTAAAGCGTTCTATCTAGGTGTAAAAAACCTATCTAATTTGTCGATAAAACTGTGCGCCTCAAAAACTTACAAAGACGCGTGTTATACATTACAGTATAATTTTCCAGCACAGTGCGTGTTGCGAATGACAAGGATGATCGTATAATTACTGTCAAATTTTTTCTTTATTACAAGAGGAATAGATAAGAAAAAAAAAACGAAAACATTATTTTGAAACATAACTCATTATTTTAAATGTCCAAAAATATATAAAATGGTCAAAGAAAATGTCTAGCAACGTAATAAAACGCGATTGCTTTTAAAGACCGCAGATTTTTCCGTTCCAATATATATATATATATATTTTTTCAATCTCTCTACAAGTGTTCAGCGAACGGTGTAATTCAAATATACACCTAATGTTGAAATTTTTCGTACCGCGGTCGTTTCAGCGCAGTTTTACGCCGCCGAGTATAATATTGCATTTTCGTAATCATCGTTTCGCAAAAGCCTGCTGGTGCCTACGGATTTCACACGTTTTACACACACAACATACAACAGCCGAACGGTTTTTATCGATAATCATACTGCCTACAAAATCATAGACTATTTATTTTAAAACAAGTTTTGTTTCCGACGCGTTCGCCTGCCTGCAATGACCGCGAAACGAGTCGAAACCGTCGGCGTGGACGGAGCTTTGCATTGATGACGGAAAAACGTCTCGGCGTAAATACGACGAACCAGAAACGGTCATCGGCGGCAATTGATGTCTACACATATATATATATTTGTTAGGTATTATTGTTGGTCTGCGGATGACGGGCAAACTCGAAATTCGTATTGGCCGGAACAAAAACAACCTTAAATGTGTCATTTTTGGCACCAGACTCGTCGGTTTCGTGATTCCCGTGCGACGTCGTACCGGTGTAATTTATCGTTTTTTTTGTTTTTCGTTAAGGCCGACAAATCGATTCGGTTTCAAGTGTGTTATTTGTCAAAACACCTATCCGGTACAGTGTACGAGCCCATATAAAATATTATTACGTCGTCGTCGTCGTACGGACTTTTGCGCGGCGCACATCATTATGTATTTATACAGTCGCGACGATCGCAGAAAAGTCGTTCGACGTATAAAAATTCGATTCGTCACACGCGGCGATTCTATTGAAATTTTATTTGAGGCAATTTATTAAAATTAAGTTAAAAAATTTAATGGATTTTCATCAAGAAGTCGGTTAACTCGCGGAACGATTTTTTTTTTTTTCAATCTGAAAACGATTGAAACGTTAGTTGTGAAAACCCTTAGGAAAAAAAAAGTATACCGGTAAGACGGAAATCTCAAAAGAAAAATACGAAAAAAAGTTTTTGAAGCGGGGAGAAAATGTCATACTGCAGGTACTAGACATAATTATTTTTTAACTTAAAATGTTATAAAAAAATATTGTACTTAACTTGACTATTTGTTTTTTTTTCCCAATTACTTAACGAGTTAAAAAAAGTTGTAAGCTTGCTGTTTATACGACGTATACGTACGACTTTTCACGACGGTCGTTCTGGAAGATATAAACCGAACACACACTGTTTCTATATCAATATATCAACGGTAGTTTAAAACGTTTCGCCTAAAAACATTCAAAATCCATATCATTTAAATACTATACGAAAAATTATTACATAGTGTACACGATATAATACGGTCGTCAGGAAAAATGGTAAAATTTTTTAGTTAACAATTCTGTACGATTTCTATATGGTAGGTACTAAAAATGTTTTAGTGAAGTAAAAAATGGCGACTGTAAAAGGAATCGCGCCGGTAAAACGAGAAGTTTCAGTTTATTATTAATTAAATAATGAAGATCAAAAAAAAAATCATATTCAAATTAAATTAATTAAAACGCATTATGACGAAACGTAGTATAGGTGCGCAATAATTATTATTATTAATTGATACGGTTGTTAATTGTTATTGGAAATTCATAATTTTTGAACAGGGCACAATCGCAACGCAATGTTTCATTCATCGCTGCAAAAACAAAAATAATTGCAAATAACAAACGAAAATCGGAGAAGTCAAAACACCGGGGACGCCAATAACCATTCAATAAACTTTTAAGTGCCAAACACTGCAGACAATTCCTTTTCGCCGAATTCTCGCGAATTTGGATACATAATATAATGATAAAAACACTATAAAATATGAAAGACAAAAGAAAAATATTATTGGCGAGTGTTTAAAAAAGCTTTATCCGTATTCGATATTCGATTTCGAGGAATCGTTTCTGGAATTCTATTCAACGATCAGAAGAATCCTAATGCGCGCGCAAATAAACGCGATAGTATTATAAGTAGCTAATATTGTGACCGACAACCTCATCCGTAAAATATTATATTACAAAACAGGTTAAAAGATGTTTTAAAAAGAAAGCATAATCTCTGAAGGTTATCGGAACAAAATGCAATACATTTAAATGAAACGTTTAAACCACCATTTTATGTAAATTTTTCGTTTTTTGTGTCAAACGGTGAGCAAAGAGAATCGAGACGTAACTGTCTTGGATCTTTATATTTGAAATAAGAAATAACGAAAACGAAAAATAAAAAAACTCGTCAAGTACCGGCTACTGGAGTTATTTTTCTTCCTGCGCTGTTGTTTTTTATGTTCCTCCGGTATATCCGTTCCAATTTGACTACCTTCTTACTTGTATCTAAGTAGATACGTACAAAAAAAATGATCTGTGAAATTCCACAAGTGTCTTATTGTATAAAACTACATTGTTTGGAAAAAAAAAATACCAAAAATACAACCAGCTATGAGGAGGCGTTGGAAAGTTGTTATTTTATTTATTCTTTTTTTTTTTTTTGTTCATATCCGTTGTTGAATGAATACAAACAGTTCCAAGATGATAAAATTCTTGACACACAATACCCAAAATTCTTAGCACAAACGTTTAAATATCATTTTAAGTTTCATCTTGCTTTATAAAACATATTTTCTCATTTCATGCGATATCAGAGCATAATATTTTAATTTGACGGATTTATTTTTTCTTATCAAAATAAATTATAGAACATAGGCCGTATCTTTGATTCAATTCCGATTACGATGCTCTATTAAAAATCATAATGCTCGCGACTTTTTACAGTAAAAAAAAAAAAAAATAAAAGCATTTATTTCAGTCGATTTCGGTAATCAGAACTATAATCGAATAAGTCAGGATACGTTTTAAGAGTTTTGCGAGCACAAACACGTCTAGAACCTCTGCACAATGCCGACTTCCAAAAACTTTTCCAACTTTACAATAATGTGTACTAAATAGTCTTGGTTTCACAAAGTTTTATGAACAAATCACGGATGATCTAATTAAAAGGCCTGCAGGTGACTATTTCAGGCGATTTCTACCACTTCACTGCATACTAATGGACAAAATTGACTATGCAAAAAAACTCTCACGCCACGTAGAACGGTTTGATTTCAATATATATTTTTTACCTTAAAGAAAAAGACTTTTTACATTGAACTTCGAATTTTGATTTGATAGCTCAAAAACTCCTCAAAAGTTTATTAAAGAACTTATGGACCTAACTCAAATTATTATTGTACATTAAAAATCTAGAATTTGAAAGACTAAAGTCCAATTCGAACTGTAGGAAGTCTTCTTCTTTTCAGTAAAATAAAAAAAACATTAATTAAATCGGTCCATTGTACGAGGCGTGAGAGTTTTGTGAAGCAAGTTTTTCAGGAAAAAACCGGTCAGATGCGTAGTTGATCGCAGATAAATTATCGTTTCAACGTTTGCACTTCTATTATCGATTGTTTTAGAGAAAAAAAACCGTAGATGTCGCCAAAGTGTACGAAATGAAGCTTGAAAACGAACAACATTTCCTATAGTACCCTGGATTACTTGTTATTCTCGAAAATTCTACGATATCGTATTGAAAAACCACGACAAACGAACAATGCTTAAATATAGTTATGCATAAAATGTATAAAACAAAAATTTTTAGTCACCCATTCATTTTTTAATATTTGTTTCACAGACTTAATATATATATTTTTTTTTTTCACTCAACATCGAATCCACACAAAGTTATGGGTAATTTTTTTTTTGTTTTGCTCGAAACGAAAATCATTAATTATTCATAAATTAACATGTTTCTGCGTGGTTTTTCATACGTAAATTATTATATAACGACGATGTTTACCTACGCCAATTGATATTTTTTATTATTTGTTTGTGGAATTCAATTTTTTTTTTTTTTTTTGAAAATGCAGAATAATAGGTGTATCGGATAAGATTATCAGTTAAACAGACAATATACACTAGAACATTTATAATATTTTTTTCTTGAACGGTTGAGCATATACATAATATCACACACACACACACACTATGTCGTAGTGCATCAGCTACTTGGTCTTGAAGAAAGAAAAAGAATATTGAACACAACATTTACGTTGTATATTGGGTGACTATAACGTTTACGCCGAAAGCAATAAAAGACGAAAACACAACCAGGACGAGATTCGCTATAAAAACGTTTTGCGGGTATATGTATAAGATATATACTTGTGCACATTACAGTAAAGCGTTAACGAGTTCAACGATTGTTATCGTTTGCGTAGTCTTCCAGACGAACTTAAACAGCACCTAAATGGTCGACTTTCATTCGGCCGTATACACAATCAACGTATTAGACTCGAAAATGCAAAACCAACTATAGATCATGTATTTAAGATAAAAATATTCAGCGTGATTGTTCTTTATTTTTGAGAACAATTTTTACATAATTTCAAACTCTTTGATGCCAAAACGCCGCTTTTTTACGCGAGAGTTTCTACCGTTCAAAGCGCATATTTATTTGTTTATTTTAATTTAGTAAATAATATATGTGTGTATCTATGAAAAAAGCAAACGAGTGTTATTATTTTTATTCAGTGTACATACATATAGTTACTATGTATTTGAATCGCTAATATTATACTTGTAAGTATAACATTTAATTACAACACGTTTAAACATTTTTGTGATCTATAGTATCCGACATAAATTCAACGTTTTATAATATTAACAACGTCTACAAAACGGGAACGTTTTAAGTTGAAATGGATAATAAACTCTGCAGTAGCGAGGAAAATTAAGATTTTTGTAACCTATATTATAGCTTAAAATTTCTTCAGATCCGTCGAGAAAATACTATAAAAAAATTGAATTCATTTCACTAAACATAAAATTTAAATAACATTAATAATAATTTACGGAAAACCGTAAAATATGTGAACGATACTTTTTCACAAACCCGGTATTGTAGTTATTTTGAAAAAATGAATGAATTCAGTAAAAAAATACGACAAAAATAATGCGAACATGTTCAATGTGAGCGTAAGAAAATGTTTGGGTTTAGTGAAAATTAACAAAACGTGTTCAACTGTATTGTACAATCGGCAACTCAATCAAACCGAAATTTTTAGTTTTTAGACATTGAAAAATGTACAGTATATGCTCGGTGAAATTTTTTAAGGTAGAAGATATTTAAAAATGCACTACAAATTCGTAAAACATTTACGTATAGGCGTCTACGATTTGATACTGTTATCGTGTAGACTTAAAACGAGTAATTTTAAAATAATATTGTAACAAATATATGTAACATAATACAGTAAAACAAACATACATTACACGAATATATGACTAGGTTTACGGATGACTGTTCATTTTCTCGTACTAACGGCCATGAAGACGGAATAAAAAAAAAACGTGAAAACGTTAAATCGAAATTTTCGCGCAACGGTTTTCTTCTGAACCGTCGTTCCAGTGACGGCACTTTACGTAGGCAACACTGATCGCGTACACGAAAATAATTCGTCCTGTAGGTATATCCAAACGTTATCGATCATTATTATTTAATATTTTTATAAAAAAACAAGCCGTTTTTCGAAACGATCAAATATATACGTAAATTAATAGTATAAAAAAAAAAAAACGTTTTTCTTCGATACCCTTAACAGCGCGATTACTCGATTCCCGAAATCGTTTCTTTCGAATATTCCGAACGAATTTTCGTTCGTTGACAACGGACGTAGCCGGCGAAAGACGGCGGAAAAACAATGCGTGTTTTCCTCGGGATTTTCTCTTGTTTTTTTTC
>CM029359.1:5359862-5400216 GCA_017140985.1 Hormaphis cornu | reverse complement strand
AACAAACCTAATTAATAATTAAAAAAATGTTCGTGTATTTTATTACGAGTTCAAAGACAATCCACGATTCAGAGACGTAATAAAGGGATGATCGCCTCAGGATATTTAAATATTTATATAGATTATAATCGCAAAGTATGTTCTTCATAATATCGTGTAATGATATTAAAATAATACAATCACTAACATTTGACATCGAAATTATTTGCATTTTTCGATTGCGAATTCCGATTACGATTATTTTTTTGCAGTTATTCGCATAAAACCAAAAAAAAAAATTTGTATTGAGAATTTTAGAAATACAATCGGTAAGATAATAAGCAGATAACAAATAAAGGTTTAAAATATTTTTAATGTTTATATTAAGTATAACTAAACTAATAAATCTATTTATTATTATATATATTTATTATAATATGTTTAATTAATAAAATTAATAAATTATTTTTATGTTTTAATATAAAACTGTTTTTTTTATTAGCCTATAAAAAGAGTAACAGAGAAATATTGTTTTTTCACTATACCTTTTTTTCAGCTCTTAATTTTATATAATATAGGTGATAAATTTGTAATTTTATATTAAATTGTTTACACTATAATAACAGGTCGGAACAACAATCTTTCTAGTTGATTTATTGCTGTTTTTCACAGACATTTTTCGTTTTGTTCTTTACTTCCAAATTAAATAAATTTATTCATTACAGCACTGTCGGCCTTGTATACTTGAAACTTTAAACATTGCATATATATATATATATACAATACGATTGTCTGAAAAGAAGGGATTAAGTATGACCACATAAATTACTTACATCCATTTACTAAACAACGAAATTGTTTTTAACTTTTTTTTTTTTTTAAGTTATAGCGAGTTTATTCTTAGTGAAACAACCGAAAAAAGTATGTTCCTCCGAATCAGAAAATATGGAAGTTTGTTAAAAATCAGCTAGCACATTTTTGTGATGATTTGAATTTAATGTACGGTTTGTGTTCACTACGACCCGATGGCGGGTTTTGGGTTTTGCTTTTGGGAGAGAAGGAAGTTTCCACTTTCAATTACACATTTTAGTCTGAAACTTTGTTTACTCCGTATAAATTAATAACTGTAATATCGTACTAAGGAAAAACTTTAAACAAAAATGCGTTATAATCTCCCAACACAAAGTGTAATGGAAACGTATTTTTTGGTAAGAAGATAAAAGATATCTACAAACATTTTCTCTTACAAATAAAACACAATTATTATTGTTATCATTATTATCACGAGAGAATCAAATATCATTTTGATTATACCTAATTAATTGAAGATCAATCTAACTTTTATAAAAACTGCATTGTATATTGCTATGTTAGTTATGGTTATGAATAAATAAATATAACAACTAGAAGGAAATGTGTTTGTTCAATGTTTTTTTTCTACGAGTTGATTCTCTAATAATAAGAGACGCTGGGTTTACGTGACCCAGCGCAAAGAGAGGAGCCCAAAATAAATTAATTTTTACACTAGCAATACGGAGTTGGATTTCACTGTTGTTGTAATATAAACTTCAGCAATTTTTAAGAACCCTACGTTTTAAATTATGGACGAACGAGGCAAAGAAGTTATTATTTTTTATTGAATAATGTACCTACACCATTGTACCATTTTGTACTGTGTGACAGGTTTTTGAAATGCTTGTGCCCTACTCGTTTTCAAACACTGCGCCATTGAAACACATTTTTATGCATTTAAAAACATTCTACGCTATTCATTATTCAACACTATTTTATTCTCCCATATCTTTTGAGTACGTACAAATAATATTATAACACCCCGAACACTATTTTAACTTTATGCACACCATTAACTTAAGAGTATTTTAAAAAAAAAAAAAATTTTTCACCCACGTCTGACACCATAAAAATATTGTTTGAAAAATAAACATGTTTTTATGCGTCTGGTACATTTCAAGAGCAACTTAGAAAAAAACAGTACACGTTGAGTGTTACGGATTTATTATGTGATTGTAGTATTAACGTATGTTCTGCCGCAGGAATACAATTTGTAATTTTGCACATGTTTTCACTCATTTTTACAGACAGTATGATTTAAGAATGCATATGACTGGTAGGATAACTAATGGCTAAAATGAGAATTGTATTTTATTATGATAATCATTGTTTCACCCGTTTAAATAGTGTTACTAAACAAAACATTGGCAACGGTACAACGCAAAAATATAACACATTTGAATAATAAACTGTACTTTTATGTCCGTATGAAATAAAACTCATTCGTATAGTTTTCTTCGCTTATAAATAGTTCCTAATACTTTGCAAATAATTTTAATTCGTACAAAATATATTGTGCTTATATACAATAAGTGTATACGAAAAAATTGAAAAAAACAATTTTTCGAAAAACATTTGTACTTAAATCCGTAAATCATAAGAATTAACTAATAAAAAATAACAGAATTTGTACCCTCGAACGAGTTACATACTTGAAATATACTAAAATTGTGTTTACGATTAACTAAAAAAAATTCTTACATTTTTCAATAGAACTCTTTTCAAATTAGAAATATCCTTCTTATTCTGTTCAAATCATTAGTTGAAAGTACCTTAAACATTATGCTGCTATTAATTATTTTTTAGTAAAAAGGTTTTCGATCGATTTCAATCGAAAAATTTTAATTGTTTTTAAAGCCTATAAAACTGCTTAGCTTATTCGTTCTGATGTAAAATATACGATACTATTTCCTTAGATTTTAAGCTAATATATATATTAAATAAACTCATTACTCTTACAACGCCAATTTTATGAAGTGAACTCAGGTTAACACTAAGAACCGTTTTTTTCGGAGACAATTATTTATCAATGCTTACAAATTTAATATAATATATTTTATATATATACTTAATACGTTTTTATCATACCATTCAAAACAATAACTCACCCAAAGCTGTGACCAACTTCTCTTTTTTTTTTTAATTCTTGGCGCAAAGATTATTTGAATAAATAATTCAAAATTATTTTCAATAATGTATAGGTATACCACAAATATTCAACTTGGGGTGAATATTTTTAACATTTTGATATATGTATAAGAGATACCCGAGTGTACAAAATGGAGATATGTTGGCCATTATTTAAATGAAAAAAATGTTTTATTTAGTAAAATATAAAGTACATAGTAAATATTTGAGTAATATAAATCGAGCATATTTTTTGTTTATTATTCATAAAAGTAAATCCCATTTCAAGCCAAACCCCAAAAGAATAGGATATTACCATAAATTTGTTTTAAGACAAATGTTTCAACTTTTAACTGCTAAAATGTACATGCAGTGTACCAGTGTTGTGTTTTATCTAGATAATTTTTATCAGAGATAATTATTTCTGTTATCTAGGTAAATGTGTTTTTAAATAACTTTTTTTTTTCTGTTCGTTGAAATTGTATATTTTCACAACACATCATTAAAAAATGTTTAATAAAAATTGTATTTTTTCAGTTATCTAATTTATTGAAAATAGGTACCTATGTTATAAATCATTGTACATCTCATAAAATATAATTGATTGTTAGTATTGACGTTTGTTCTTTTTGTTGTACTCGGGAATATCATTTACACTTACGGAATCAACTATTAATAACTAGATTATTAAATAACAACTAACAGCTAACACATCAACAAAAAGGATTAAATAACGGGGTTTTAAGAGCTTAGCTCTTCTGGTCACTTTTAAGTCCTTTTCAAGCTTCCAAAAATACAAAGGTCTCTAAGCTCAGAGTCTAAAGACTAAAACGTAAAAGGTCTACAACTTGCAAATTAAAATTAGTGCTTTATAAACATTTTAGTTTTGACTCCTTAAACTGTTCTAATGCACATCAGTTACAGTTGAAATCAATCAAAATGTTTTAACTACCTACATATAGTTGTTATCTTTTATAACTTAATTAATATTTAAAATAAGCATAAAGAAAAAAAAAAACAGTAATTTTTTTATAGATAAAATTAGCTTGTTATTTAACTTCATATGAATAAATAAATTATCAAGCTATATTTGTTTAAATATTTTCAATTTTTATCATTATCAACATAATATTTTGTTATTCAACATTGTGTACAAAGATGCAGTCAGTTACTAATCATTTATAATTATATTTCCTTATACAAGCAGTAAAAACTTATAACTTTTGAGTGTTGATAAAGGAATACAAAAAAAATTGATATAGCAGATTTGTAGCATTGATTTTTTGAAAACTGTATCTGTTTTTTTATCATAGTGAAAGTGATTTTTTTTTATCTATTATCTAAAAAAAAAATGTACTTTTCCGACAGTAGACGAGTGTACCAAAAATGTTTCATACCCATATTTAAAATACGGATTCGTTGATCAAAATATGCAACAATCGATAACATTCGACACGTATTATAGTGTGTTAAAACAAAACTCACAAATTATTAATTTATTATGACAAGTAAATAATATTATACCCACAATACTCTAACCCGAATGAATCAGAGTAAATCGGTACCAACCAATATATCTGTTACAAAAATATTTATACTAATGAAATGTCGTAATTTATCTTATTTATGCCGTAAAAAAAAATATTTAAAAACGGTGCATCCATGACATATTGTCTAGTTTACTAAAACTACCTTTGGGTGATTTAAAGCTACTACCTCTACCTCAACAGCCCAAATGAACTGTGGTGTAATCGCTTTTTTCCTCATTTATCACAGACGAACGTGGGTAAGACTGAAATTAAGGGTTATACTCGTGTTTTTACTGTAATCAACTGGGAATTAAAATAAATCCATCAATTTCACTAACGCGAAATATTCAAATTAATTATTTTAAACTTGAAATAATTGAAACGTTCAAATTATTACTAACCCATACATAACTACTTTCGTATAAATATGCTATGACTTAACAAACAATTAACAACTATAATTTATGATTACGAGAGTAAAATATTCGAATACTATATCTTTTAGGATTATTCACATTTTATACATTTATGTTTAGTTGAACAATGACACAATTTGTTCTTAACCATCAATCTTTCTAACTTATCCGGTATTATTATTAAATATAGGTATGACATTTATTTAGTTATATGTTTATTACTCACCTTCTGAAAATTAGCAGATTGTACGTAGTTATAAACATATTTCTAAAATCAATAGCTTCCTCTCTACCCTAGGAATAAAAAACGATTGATAAGATGATGTTGTTTTGTTGTAACGCGCGATAATCTCATTGACATTGACCAAACCGCTGTTCGTTACATCCTTTTTTCATCGTTATTTTCACCAATTATAATTACAAAAATAAATATCGAAACGGTTACAGCTGTTGGATATTATACGTTTATTTCAAATATGTTTTTAATGATAATGATGATTTGTCTAGCTCTCTGATAAAGTATGTACAATAAACGTTCATCGATATAAATACGGATGGAAAAAAATACCTACACATTTTGGTGAACAAATCGCGTGCGGGTGGGAAACATTAACCATCACTCGGCGCGTTCAGCTGCTATCAGCAAAACGAACTGAGTTGTATAAATTGGTCTGGGGGATAAATCGCAGATCAAGGGATCTGGTTTTCTTTTTTCTTTCATTTCAGCACGCAACAGCAAAAAAAAAACCAAATAGATAACTCATTCTAAGCCACAGCTCAACAACTCAACATACTTCAACTGTATACATAACCGCAAACTGTAACACGTCTGCGCGTGTTCATTTTTTATTTAATTTCTATATTTATCGATACACTTGTTTTTCTTGAAAATATTGAACTTCCATTTTGTCCGCTACTGCGTCAGTTATAGGTATGTGATCAACCGAAACTCTTCAATTTTGAGCGTATAGCAAAAAATGCGATACTATTTTGACGCTTTTTTCATTTTTTCTTCAATCATCATCATCATAAGGTGGTCAGTAATAACGTGCTTCAATTTTTACAAACGTAAAAATTTACCGCGACAAACTTTTTTTTTTTATTACTTTCTATAAGTTTTTTATTTGTGTTATTAAAACTGATCGTGATCGAAATGTAATACGGTCTCGTCGAATACTGCAATTTTATACGAAAAACAATAATAATACTGCGGATTTATTTAATTTTCTTTTATATGCGTACAACATATTTGGTTAGTACCCACGCGATTAACGATATTATTATATATATATATATAACATCGTTGGCACACAAACACACAGCAAACCTTCAGAAGAAAAAATTTAACCTTTATTTTTTCGGGCCCTTTGAAAAGTCCGGGCCCGGGGAAGAAATCCTCCCCTTCCTCCTCCTCTTGACAGGCCCGGCCCTACGCGTAGACAAACATTACCGTACTTACATCGTTTATAGGCCGCGCGTCTAGTGGAAGACCGGAAAATTTCATTAGTTAATTAGTTCCGTTAAAAATGAAGAAAAAAAAAAAAACGTTAAATCGGGAAAGCGCGTTCGGTCCGACGAAAGGGACAAAAGGTTACAAACGATACGGCGCGAAATGATAGGACCGTGTTTAAGGGCACAAAGGATTCGATAGTGGTGTCCTGGCGTGGACGCGGGCCGTAACGTGCAGCGGGACAGTCGCAGTTCGACAGGACTGATTAATGGAAGGGCCCGGCATATATTCGGTCCGTCGGACGCGCGCCAAATTTCGACCAAAATTCGCCTCCTCGGCCTCGACCTCGGCCGCGAGTCGCGATTGTCCGAGTGTCGAAATAGGGGATGATCGGCAGCGCGGAGCTGATGAAAAGGGTACTTTGAACTGTTGACTTCTTCCGAGCACTTCGGCGGCGATCGCATTTAATTTCCTGCGATTAATTTACGAGTGCAGAACACACACACACACACACAAGGGATGATTTGCGTGACCACGTAAGAAGACACGCTGGGATTAAATCTTTTGTCGTTTTTACAGCGATTTAATTCATTCACCTACATTTTTTATCGATCGAATAATAACGTTTGTAAAATAATCGTTTTATTTCGTCTATTTTCGATATATATATATATATTACGTTCTTTCAATCAATACAAGATAATTTCTAAACAAAGCGTTCGGAAATTTTTTTTGTTCCGAATCATTTTCTCCGTAAAAACAAAACACTTTTTTCCGCCAATTTCCTGTACGGGCGGCGTCAAAAGGAAACCTGTCTAAATTTGATTTTTCTTAAAACACTGTTCCCGGTCGGAACCAACGCCGAAACGAAATCACTACCCACCCTGAAAAGCCGTTACTCTCTTTTTAGCTTTACATTCTGAGCGAAATCGTTAAATTTGGTTTTTACCAGGACGTGTATGCTAAACAACTGAGCTCGCTCAAAATCGTTTTTTCGAACGCAACGATTGCTTTCAGAGTATATATGAAATGATAAGTTTGAACCACAATTTCCAAAACATTGGCCGCCAAAAAAGTGCCCCACTCGGCGTAACTACTGTGACAAACAACTTATCGCCCGACCACAAATTTACTCCCTTTTTTTCTTTTTTTTTTTTGCTGTTGATAGTAAAAAAATTTACGTACAACAAATATACACATATACAATTAATACTCTTTTAGTTTACTCTTTTACATTTCACAACTATACGACCTTTTATCCTCTCCGCGTTGTCTCCATCTTCTCGAGTTTGCTATGTTTATTATATATATATGTATTATGGTTCTCAATTTTACTGAATACACCGAAATTCGCGGAATGAATATAACTAACTAACGAATACTAATAATCATCTACAGTGTTTGTGATGTCGATCTGGAGAAAGTTGTTCGAATTAACATTTAACACGTATAGCTTTGATCCGAATGTTTACTTTTTGTCGGTTTATTTGTACACGGCGCATGAGATCAATGCCGAACGTTTTTATTCTCGCCGCGTGGCTTGTGTAAGCTTCGCAACAACAATATATATACTACATTACACTATTTACACGGCGTCAAACGATGACGTATTATTATAATTGCGTGTCAATATAACAACACAGTATCGATCGTGAAAAAACGTTTCGCAAAATTTATATTATACCGAAAAAAAACCCGCTCTTTTATATTCGTTTTTAGGTACTACTACCTAGCAGCGAGACGACGGTTGTAGTGTCAACATCGGCTTCCGACTTTGAATGAATCGAAATCCGTTTCCGCTGCCTCGTAAATCGTAACCGCGACGCTCTTATATACGCAATGTTTGTTCGCTTCGAATTCAAATCGACGATGTGTGCACAGCGAGACGCGCAATACCTACTCGAAGCACAGCCTCGCGATAAGGGTTTATTTTTATTGACATTTACTCCTGCGGATAGAATTATTTTAAAAATGCATTATTTAAACAAATATGTATTCTAATATTTTATCAAGAAGCCGCCGCGTCCGGTCGTCTCGGGCGTTGATAGGTTGACGCGTTGAAATCGCACCTGATGAAGGTCGCGGCGCATGAGCTATAGAAGATGATAAAATAGAAAATACGGTGAAGCGGCGGGAAGCAGCAAAGGCCCTTAAGGAGAAAAGAACGATTTTACCAACGTTTCGATTGTATCTATTTTCAAGATACTATTTTTTTACTACCTACCGATAACGATGATCAACGAAAATGTTTCGAACAATCATTCTACCGTGGGTGTTAAAAATTATAAAATACAAATTGATATCGTGCTGTATAAAATAAAAATTAAAATACACAGTCGAAAACGGAATGGTAGTTTTATGTTGCGTAAATAAAACGTAATAAATCATTCGAAAAATTAAAAATATATAAACTGACCTATAAGTTTTTACGTTTTGAGAGGCTGAACGGAGGAAATACAAAAAACTATGAATGTGAGTTAACGATTTCATCCACAAAACCAGATAGATTATCGAAATAATCGTTCGGTTATTTTATCCATATAGGTTGATAAATTTAAAAAAAAAATACGCGCTCATCATCATTACAGAGTGTAAGTGATAATTTTCGTTCGTCGTCGTAAAAATTAATAGTTAATAAGACTGTACTGGTAATATTATAATATATTATTTAATTACTTTCCGACATATTTTTTTAGAAATCTTCGACGTATCACCGTCATATTTACAGCAGTCGTCTGACAGCTAAGCTTCGGCAAAATTATAAATTTAAATGTTTCTTTTCGCCTTTTGTCGTTAAGTACAGGCAGGTATCCAAAGTTTATACGAGACAACTATTTATTACTTTTGTACATTAGAGACAAAACTTTCCGACAACAAATGGAACGCCCAGCATATACGGTACGAACAAAGAAAACTTCAAAACCCATTCGTTTCAACCGTAGAATATTTGTAGGTAATCAATTTAAGATTCGTTAAGGTTGCTTACTTATAATAAAGTTAAATCTCTTTTTTCCCGGTGTCTGCGACGATCGACGTCATTTAAGAAAAATTTAAATTTTTACATTAGGAATTATTTAGTCGTACTAAAGAATTAACTAATAGTACCGCCTACCTTCAATTAATGAAATTGATTTGTACAAATAATAATTATATAACATTATATTAGGACACTAAATCAAATATTTTTTTACCAATTTCAATCGCATTCCTGATGTGAATTAGGTAGACTAACTATTTCATACAATGTAATTGAAAATAATAAAAATCGATGTTTATTATTGTTTTGAAACCAATCGCATATTAATGGAGCGATTGATAAATTCAAAAACCAAACAAATTATGGTCTATATTGTAACAGCGTTGTAATAACAAACGAAAAATGCTTTGTTTGAAACCTCGCCGAACTATGTGTAATTAATTTTCCATCACAAGTCCAATAACGACCTGAACAACTCACGACATTGTACTTGGCAAAAGTTGTAAGATAAAAAAGTCGGAAATTATTAGGTCGGGTGGGTAGTTTGATGGATTTACAACTACGACTTTGCAGTGGTTGACTGTTTTAGAAGGTTTGGTCAGAAGTTGTATATTGAATTTGTAAGCAATTATAAATTGCTTTCGAAAGTAGCGATTCTGAGAGGAGTTCAGTTTACTCCAAAAATATATTTTGGTCGTTACAATATTATCATACATATTATACGTCATAATCGATTTAAATTTTTTTTTTTCATAAATATACGCAGAAAAAATACGCTTAACGGTTCTACTGACCTTGAGTAACGTAATTTATTTTTTATTAGAATATATTTTTATCGTGTAAAACGCGGATTAAAATTTATTTTAAGTTTAAACATCACATAAGATTATTAATTTAAACCTATTACCAAAAAACCGAACAGAAAGTTTCAAATCCAACTACAGGTAATTAAATGTTCCATTTTTAGAAGACATCTTGAAATTTTCAGAAAGTCCCAAAACGTCAAGAGAAAATCATTTAAACAACTCGTAGCAATTCATCAATTCAGTTGGACAATATTATTCGAAGAGTAATTACGATTTGGGTAAATATCAACTATTCGTGATGGCATGCAATATTTCTTTGTATGTACTAATCAATAAGTACTTTTGTAGTACGCTCTCGGAACTACTGGGCGGGTTCTTTCGAATTTTCGAACACATATTAAATATAGCGAATTTTGTATTACATTACATTTAAAATTTTCCAATCTTGAATAATAAAATTGTGTAAGATAGGAATTTTTCCAAAAACAAATCACAAATATGAATGATACGGCCAATTTTTGTCAATTTTCCAACGACTGGAAAAAATTAGTTGTCGTTGTTATTGCTTGCGAATTATTTATCACTAAATATCACCTAATTATTTTACCGTTATATTTTATGTATGTTTACAATCATTATTAGTTACCTATGTTGTACGATAATACATAAATAATAATAAAATTAATTTATATTTGAAATAAAAAATCAATTAGGCAGATGTGATGCAAATTTGTCATTTTAAAACTGTAAAACGAATTTAAAACAAAAAATGTATCTGTGCCTAAATTTCGAGTTTAGATTACAATTTATTTTTTTAATAATTATATATAATTATAGTTATATTTATTTTTCGAAATACCGCTGCGGTTGGTTGAATAAATCACGACGTTATCTCTTCAACTTTGCGGCAAACCTTGTAAAAACTTGTCCAATAAATCGAGCATAAAATTAAAAGTCTTTTGTGTCATATATAACGTCCGCGAAATCATTAGCAGTGTCTTTTATTCGTAAAGTTTTCCGTGCTGATAATGACTTAAATAATTATATTCTCGTCTGAACTCAATTAATGATTGTAAAAAGCCAGACAACTTTGCGCCTCAGGTAGGTCGCTGTTTAAGCTTTAATGTCAACTATACTTTTTTTAATGTTCAACGATAATGAATCACTGCAGTTTTTTTAAATTAATTTTAAAGTTAATGCATGATAAACTTGTCTGTATCAGACGTCCTCATCAAATTAAATTATTTTTATACAACCCTCCAAAAATGACCTACTACAAACAAATATATATATATTGTATTTATTATAAATTAACTGACAGTGCCCTTTGAATAGGTGAATAAAATTATTGTAAATATTAAAACATAATATATGTATAGTACAAATAGGTTGTAGATTCTATACGTAACAATAAAAATTGAAATTGTGTTATGCAAAGTATAAAATTCTAAAGTATTTACATAATATACTTATATATTTTATACGGATTAAAGAAGAAGACGGGGGATCATCATTGGTCATTAAAAAAAAGTCTAATCATCGGTTCGTTTTTTGTGTAATTGCTTTTTCAAAATCGTGGAACTTAAAAATTTACAAGAGATATAAGAGAGAAGGACAGTCAATGGTACTGGATAGCAGATCGCAATATTATCGCGTAGAAAAACGTCTTGCCTCACAGCCGTGTCGGCTATAAAGAGAGTCCTGGCCTGCAAGAATCTTTGTGACTGGAGATCGTGAGGAGGACATCGAACGCCTAAAACAAATTGGCTTGCGCACCTCAACAATTCTCGTTTGACACTTTCAAATCTGAATATTGAAGAAATCTACGTCACCGTTATACGTGTGATTTATACAACAACGGTGTCGTGTTAATTCACAAATCTCCGTTTTGCGTGAAACTAATTACAAGCTGCGCAAGTTGGCCGCCGAGTTCTTAAGCGGACGCGCAACAGGTGCGTTTGGTTAATGGTATATGATAATACGTATATCTAAGACGAAGATTTCGCGCGTTGACAACTCGGTGAAACTAAAATTGACCACAAGCGCCAAAGCGTCGTATAGTCGTTATCCGTGTAACCACCACGGGACATTTGACGTTGGATCAAACTTTACGAATCCGCTAGGAAAGTTGAAATTTGTGTAACGTCCAATTAAAGTTTGGCTTACCACTTTTGCCGCGTCTTTTCCACATTTTTCGGGTCACCCCCTTCAAATGCGTAAAATGTTATACATACGACCTGTGTACCACCTAAGTCGTGCAATACCTACATATCCGCCGTTTCTGCAGAAATACACAAACTTCGACGATTCAAAGTTGTGTCTGCACGACAAACTATCTACATGCAGACGTGTTGTTTGGTTGACATTGGGGAGGAAGGTTATCTCCGATCATTTTAAGTGTTGAAAATGTAAGCAAACTTACGATACATTAAGCCGATCAGAAAAGAGTATTTCACACGAACCGACACGACGAGCTGAGGACCAGGTTTTTAATTTATACACTTAATTTTTTTTTATTAAATTGACTCTACTCGTGAAATCATAACACTGCGGTCACTATTCCGATTTCATCGGCACACACTTTTGGAATTAAAACATTTAAACGTTGTCATACATTTTATGTACACATCTTGTTTATACTATTTTTTAACAAAATATCTTGGTATTATCATTGTAAGAATACCTAAGTAGGATCAAATGCGGTCGAGTGGTCGAAATAGGTGTTTTGGTATAAAAGGCTCCCCGTTGACTCCTAGATAGTAAATGTGTTAGCCAACAAGATTTTTCTTCTTGGCTGGCCACAATTACCAAACCTATTCAATAATTTGGTAACTGTAAACCGTCTTCAACTCCCCTAATATGTGAACGTGGTAATTTTAAGCATGTTTGAGAAATTAGGAGATGTAAAACTTTTAAATTTAGGTAGGTACCGACTAATTTGCAACGAGCGATTTTCATGTTTTGTTAAAATTTTGAAGAAAAAGGTAACCTACCAATTAAACATTCGTATGAACTTGTTTGTTGTTAATGTTAAATTTTCAATAATATTAATTATGTTTAAAAATGTATGAAGTCATTCGTATTACGAGACATTGATGACTCGCTGTACCTAAGAATTAATTATTTTTAAAAATGCCAAAATTTAAAAATAATATTATTTCTAAAAAAAATAATAGATACTTAATATTCCTGTACGTCTCAAATGTACCTAATATTGACTCATAAAAAAAAAAAAACTAACTTAAGTTAATGAGTTAATTTTTATTTTTAAACTTAACTTCTTAAAAAAAAAAAATAACTTTTACCAATTTTTCTCCATTAACTTAACTGAAAAAAATCATTAACTCGCCCAGCATTTCACTTAATTTGGCTCAACTGATCGCTCCCGAAGCTATTTATAGTTTCTGGATTATGAATTCTATCTATAGTATAAATTATTTCTAAAAAAATGATTTTTTTTCTTTTCGGTACCTTTTTTTTCCGTTTTGAAATATATTTTTCTTTAAATAAAAGCTTTTTAAATGTATGTTCATCATTCTGTAACAGCACCATTGTTCGCCGATGACGACGGGACATTTGATTTCCCGCGGGGTTACGCGCGTGTACTTACGATGGTATCGGACCTATTGGGAAATTAATGAACGGTTAGGCTATCGGCTATCGCATTTGTTCGGCCCGAAGAGAGAGTTTTACCGCATTGTTACAAGACTCGTTAAACAGTTTAACATACCTATATGTGTACGAGACCGCGACGGTGGCGTGCGCAGAGGAGTGAGGTTGCAGCATCCCCGCCCAATTGTGATTTTTTAAGCAAACTTGTAGATTTATAACGAACTAATAAGAATACCGATCGTAAAATACAGGGTGAACACGAGAAAACGCAAATAATAATATCAATCTTAGCGTTCTGGATAGTATACAAAAATATAACATCTCAAATTCTCTGTATTTTTTAATATTTCCTAGTTCTCTTGGACTTGGATCTTACGTCTAAAGGCTATCGGCACAACCTGAGTCAACCATTCAGGAAGGGAATATGAAGTCAAAAAATTGTCTGACAAAAAGCTATTTTCGGGAAGGACGCGAAAACAAAATTTTTGGGCTATTCGTGGTTTTAGGAAGTTATGCTGTCTCTCTAATCGTTTATACTTACCGAGTCCAAATTCGGTATAGTATTAGGAAGTTATCTACATCAAAATGAACGGTTTTTCCCGTATTCGTAAATTTCTGGGTACGCCACTGGCTCTGTTATATTACACATTTGACTGACAACAGGAATTATTTTACTTTCGCTTTTAGGTCTAAAAAACATGAAAAAGTAGTACGCTCTTAAACGCGAGATTTATTCGGAAAGAGAAAAGAAGGCTTATTAGCAACCAGTTTTAAAAAGAGTACCTGGGTATAGCACTAACTGAAAGTCATAGCCATATTATGTCATAGCCATAGTGCCGTGATGAGACGTTTTTAACCGACTTCAAAAAAGGAAAAGGTTCAATGTTCGACTTGGGGTATATAAAATATTAAAGTTGGGTACTCACCCCGGTCATAAAACTCGTAGACGGTCCTTCTCACAATATCGGAATCAAAATCATCAAGCTCTGAAACCGTTTTTGCGCGTTTGTATCCTTTACGCGGAGAAATAAACGTAGGACTCGCGTCTGGTGTTTCTGGATCATCACTTTTTCTTGATTCAGCACAAATTCGTTTTCCAGTACGGTTCCACAAGCTTGGGGGGCTGTAATGACTTGAGCACTTTTAAAAAAATCAGCCGTTAAATCTGATTTCTCTGACAGTTGTTTTAAAAAAATATACACACTATAAATAATTTTTTTACTCTGGCTATCTGGAGTATCTTTATCGACAAACGACATTTTTAAGTAATTATACAGTAACGTTAAACGGGTACGGGGGAGAAGCGTAAAAAATTGTTGTTTAGGAACGGACAGTGAACGACAGACTAAACGATAAAAGACGAGGGTCTGTACTCTATATATGTATTATGTGCATCACTGTATCCCTACCACAGTACGTTTTGCAGCTGTCTTCCACACACACACCGGTAAAAACTGGTTTTTTAGTCTATAAATAGTCTGGATAGCTGCTGTAATACGTATAGATAGCCGGTAAGGTGCCCCAAAAAAACAAATCAACTATATGTTTCTTTTTATATTTATAAAATGTGTATTATACAAGTGGCGCGCAGCCATGCAGTATGCGGCATATGTTGAGAACCAATGGCTCACGGGTGTGGAAGCGGCAACGGGTCGCGGTACACAGGGGCCACTTTTCCTGTCTATTGGTATATCACACAATTCAACACGTAACGTACACATTTATTTTACATTCATATATGTATATTTTACACAACGAGAAAAATGACAACAAGTTTAATTCTTTTAATAGATTTTGTTAGCAAAAATTATTGATTACATTCTCGGTGTCAATGTTTATCCGGTTCACAGGTTATAATCGTACGATTTTCTAAACGATTTTTACTGATTGTAGTCCTTAGTTTAGCCTGAACAAGATTCATTTTTGAAAACGACCTCTCGTTTGATACACTGGTCACAGGTATCAATGTCATTGTTATTTTAAGCAAAATATATAGATGTGGAAACACGCCATTTAGTTTAGACACTCATTTTAAAAATGATTGCTAGGATTTATTGACAATCACTGGCCTATTCCTATAGGCGGCTTTGCGCCTCTCCCCATAACATTATAGGTACCACCCATAGAGTGATATTACTCTATGGTACCACCGGACGCTAATGCTCTAAAGCCAAACGATACTTAAAATATACCTATAGGTAAAAGTAAAACAAAAATTCATTACTGTGATACATCACTACATATGATGTTCATGTTTGGATTTTGTTTTAGATTTTAAAGTTCATTTACTTTTGCAAGATTGAATATTATGTCTTGTACAATTCGTTTTATTTACACTGTTGCGCGCACGACCACAACACTCACAAATCGTAATGATAATTTCAAGGACAATTCAATGCAAATTTTTAATTTATTTATTTTTCAATATTATTGAAAAGTACAAAATAATCAAAACAACCAACAACTACAAAGCACAAAATATAACATATTATGAAACGTATTTTAGCGTATTTTAGACCACAGTGTAGAAGCACAGATAAGATAAAATTTTATATTATCTGTGGTAGAAGCGTGAACGTGATCATAATGCTATACATACCACAGAATAACCAGAAGGCGAACTCGAAAATTATAGTGAAAAATGTTTGGGGGATATCAGTGTAGCCAACGTTTGAAAACAGTTAATTAATCTCTTTTGCCGCTGAAACTGCTGATTCTACACATTTCTGGTGGGTGATATTACTACACTTTTCTCGGAGTGATAAGAAATATAACCTATACATTCAAAAATTACTGAAATTCACCGTCAAATTAAAAAAATTATTTATTCATGCGTTTTTACCCAAAAAATTATAATATTTTTAGGTTTTAAGGTTTTAGATTTTAGGTGGATATATACGGTGAACAAACTAGATCCACCTTGGTTTTAAAATTTTAATCTAAAGGTTGCGTTGGGTAGTTTGACTGACTGCGCTTAAGGTGCGTATAACTTTGGAAGTTGCGATTTAAACCGTATTATTTAATATCCGACAGAAATAAATTCGAAGACGATTCTGAGCGAAATCTCAGCTCGACAGGACAACGGGATGTGAGTTAATTATAACGGTTGTGAATGAAAAAAAAAACCGCGTAAGAAGTTTTAAAATAGTACGAACCCGTAACTACAAAATTTATATAGTACAAAATATCTTATGGCAAATAATTCCGTTTTATCGATGAAACTTATTTCAGAAACTACCGGTCGGACTTTTTCATAAATAATGAAAAACTTTTAATAGAATCTAAATCTATGGATTTTTTAGATTTTTATGAAATTTGATGCTGAATAGCTGCTGATTATAGTTATGGAATAAACATGAGTTGGAAACACGGTTGTAGATAGAGAATCGAACCGTGGTTATAACGTGTTTATAAGAATGTATTAATTGGAACAAATGTGTAAACGGATTACGTATTTCGTGGAACAAATGGCTGTGACCCTATTATTGTTATCTTTTATCATGTTTACCAGAACCCACCATCCCGGTGTCACTGGTTACGACTCGTAAGACGTAAGTTTAACACAAACAATAATATGCATCCGCTTAGGACGTATAGTTGATTTTTGATTTCGCGATCGAGATTCTTTAGCGATAGTCTTTGTTGTTTAATTTCAGTATTTTCGTTTATTAAATAGTGTCTTGTGTCATGAATAAAACTTATCGTGTCCTTTTCCGAAATATAGTGTGTTATTACACTGTGTACAAACTACGTCGATTCTCGTAAATGTACATGACGTACATTCCGTTCTTGGATATTGCCTTTACGGGCCAAAAATCATTACAACGTTAACAATAACAATAACTGTTAGATAGTAGATCCCTGCCAACGAGCAGTTTTTTTTATTAATATTGAGTTTTTACTCGGTTCGACTATGTTTCCGTGGGCGACACCGGTACAGCCGCCTGCTGCTACCAAACCGATGTCACACAACACTCAGCCGTATCCGTTTTATGCGGCACAAAACGTTCTACAAAATATGCCGGTTAGTCTCTAGTAACATTCGACTTAACTCTAATTGTTTCGCAAATGTATACTATAATATACCGATGTACCTAGATAGTTTTTGTTAAAATTTTGTACTTTATGTTTAGCAGATAAATCAGCAAAATGTAGTTCTGAACGCAGCATCAGCCGTAAGTAATAACAAACTACATATTGTTTCGACTACGGTTATAATTATCTAAACATTTCTAATTCAGTAAATTAATATATCTATCTACCTCTTTATGTGTTAAAATTTTCATTATTTTTAATAATTTTGGAGTACCAAAACTTAACTATTTTTTAAATCAATATTCACTGACCATTAATTTTTTGTGTGTTGTGTTAATGTGAATTCAGATTATAAAAAAAAGAGTTTGTTGGGTTCGAGTAGGTCACAGATTTGGATTGGTTACTGTTTTAATAAAGTTATAACAATATATTATATTCTTAAAACTATTTGGGTTGACGACCTGTTTCTAAGATAATTATGAATTGTTATTATATCACCGACTATCACAATAATGTTGTGTAACTTGTGACGACTTTAACTATCCGATCACCTATACCTATGGGCTATGACGTATGCATGTTGAAAATGAACTAATGACTAAGTTTGAATCTATAATTATACAAAATCGAGTAATGTTATCAGGTATTTAGACTTATAGATTTGATCCTAACTTGGACCCACTAATTCAAAGTCTGTCCGTCTCATTTATTAATTCCTGGAAATTATCTTATAAATGAATAAAAACGCTGGGAAAAAAACGCAAGTAGTGTCTTATAATCTTTTACAGAAATTTCAAAAATCATTAAATAGCTTTACCAACATAATTATGCAAAGAAAAAATTTAAAATAATAAATACTAAAAATAGTTTACTGTGATGTAACTCTAGGTATTTTAATCAGCGCATTTTTTAATAAGTTAAAAGCTAAGTAACGATGATATTTATCAACCTAAGACCAAAATTATGTTTGTTGATTTTCATAAAATTTATAAATATACACAATAAAATATTTTTAAAGCTTAAATTAAAATGTTAAGTCTGAATTTGATTGAAAGTTGAACATTTTATGAATCAAAAACTGTAAAAATTTTCAAATAAATTTCAAATGTTTTAAATTTCTGTTATTTGCTCAAAAACTATAAAAATCTACTACAATTTCAAGTACCAAAGTATCAAAAATTAAAACCATTCCCATTCAATATCAAAGAATTTCAAGTAATTTAAAACACTTTACAGAATTTGCTTTTAGTTTTTGAATCATAATTTTTAAAATAAATGAAACATCTATTTTTAATAAAAGTAAATTTAGATTTACTAACAACTGTATTCTTGTTTCTTACTTAGTGTTTTTAATTAAAAATTAATTGATTAAAATCTGTTATTTTTTTTATTTCTATCAATACATGATTTATTGTTTTATTAAATAGATGAGTAAGTCGCTTCAGCCAAACGCTATAGATCCAGCTGTAAGTTTACCTTTATGCTATCTTTAATTCCTTTTTATAAACTTAATAATTATTTTACTATCCTTTACTATTTTAGATGGTTCAAAAATGGCAAGAATGGAAACAATGGGAACTATGGCAACAGCAATTTCAACAATGGCAACAGCAGGTTTGTAACTTTATTAATTAAATGCCCATTTATATTTAGGAACTTATGTTCAATTTTAATAGTCTATATTGTTTCATACATATGGTGATTAAATTTTAGTACTAAATAATCTTAAATTATTTATTATACCTAATATGTTAAAAGGTGCCCTAATATTAAAGAGTAATAAGATTAGATTCACAAAATATATACATAAACCCTGTTAAGAAATAAAAATTTGATTACAAACTGTTCCATGCAGTATTGTTTTGTTTGAATAAATAAATAACTGTATAAACATATAGTTTCAATCGTAATTTTAGTTATAAAAAATAATATAAATCAATTATTTGACAGTGTATATTTGTATAATTTCTAGGACGGAACAATGTGACAATTTACTCTGCACAAAACACCTTTTAATGTATATTATTTTTTTTTTTTTTTTGTAGTGTCTGTTTGATATTAGTTCTATCTCTAAATTTTCCAACTTTAAAATATTATTTTTAAATTTTTAAAGAGTTAACTTTGAGGGGCTAGAACGTTATGATAAAAAAAGATATTATGAGATGTTGTAAATTTAACCAGTACAAAATTAGCTATTGAATATTTTTTATTTTCTTTATTTTTTTCCCCGTCCTCCCAACTATTTGGGGTCGACTACTCTTGTCCTATACCTCCACTTGTTGCGATCATTCACATCCCCTACTTACACACACTAATAGCCTTTTTATCATTTTCAATTGTTTTCATCCATCTTATCTTTGGTCTTCCTTGGCCTCTTTTTTCTTCAACGTTCATTTTCATAACTACATTAATTACTCTTCAGCTTCCTCATATTAAGACTCATGCGCTTAATTCTTCCATAATTTCAACATTCCTGTTCCAAATTCCATTCTAATTTTTTTTGAACATTCTAAGAATGTTAAAAAAAATCATAGTCAATTGGAACAAAAAATGTCTACAGACTGCAAAAATTTATCAATTGCATAGATTATTTGGCAGTTTTTGGGGAACAGCTAGTTTAATCAGGTGTATGAATTTCAGATCATATACTTAAAAATTGACCTCAAAATTTTTTAAAGGGTGAATTTTGGAAGGACAAATCTTTTTGAAAAATTAGAATTTCTCGAGATGTTAGACTTGACATCTATAGATCATCTGTAGGATGTTTAAAAAAAATCCTAGGTTGATTAAAGAATTTTAAAGGGCAGTTAGGTGGTAAACACAATTACATCTATTTTACTGTAATAAAATATATATTTATTAGACTGGACAAGTATCTGCTGTAACAACACAACCGTGTCCTCCACCAATGCCTTCTGGTCAACCGTTGCAACCTAACACGATTCCATTTCAAAATCAGCAGTTTCCATACAGCCAACCGGGGGCTTCTTTTCCATCAATTAATCCACCTCTTCCAAACCAGCAAGTAAGAACCTAGCTATATAGCTTATAAATATTAACTAGTAATCAACAACAAGTAAAAAATATATTTCTATACTTAGAGTAACACCCATAATGAAGTTGGAATCAAACGTGGTTTAGAGCCTGATTTTCAAAATAAAGAAAAAAAATTAAAGATTGAAACAGTCAACAGTAAAAAAGAATTTGGATTGAATGAAGAAACTGAACCTCTGTTTGAAGAGCAATTTAAATCATGGGAAGAGAAATTTCTTACGTGGAAAGAACAAAATAAAGACCACCCGGATAAAGTAAAATACATTTTATATTATTTATTATTGTATTAAATTATTTATTATTTATTATTATCATGTTTATAATAGACTCAGTATTTAGAATATGAAAAAAAATGGATAAATTGGCGAGATCATTTAAAACAGAAGCATGAAGCATTAAAAAAGAAGAGAGAACTAAAATTAGCTGAAAAAATGGTGAACTTTAAATTTGTATCGATTATTTTGTTATGTTAATAACCTTACTATTATTTTAGTATTTTGCAGTCAATTACAATTATTAATTTCATTAAAAATAATAATAAAATTAACATATTGCAATTTATTTGTATAGTGATAACACCCCACAGAATTTAATGAATATTTAAAATTAATACAATTAATGATCACTCAAACTCATTTACCATATGTAAAGAATAAAGATATGTAAATAGGAATACCTAACGAATCAAAGCAAAAATTAAAGTGTTGAACATTGTTACAAGACTTCAACATTCAATTTCTAAGGCTGTTTAATGCATAATTATTTTAAAAGACCTGTTTAACAAAAACTCTGGTATTAAAAGTAGAGACTCTCCTTTAATGCTTTTTAATAAATTTGGACAATCTATCATTTCATTGATAATTTTATGTACAAATTGTATATTGGTTACTTATGCCCATTTCCCAATAATACGTTTCCACATACATTGGACATTTTACTGATAGGACAACTAATCATTAATCATATTTACATTCTAGAAAATGATTTAAAATCTCTTTGTTTAGCCTCTATTCTAAGTTAAATATTTCTTATTATTTTGTTTAATATCCAATAGAAAGAATCTATTCAAACAGAAGAAAATAAACTTCAAGCTCATCAGACCACAATAGTGCCAAATGTCAATACTTTAACAAATGAACCGTCAGATCAGGTAATTACGGTAATACTGACTTTTTAGTTAAATGTAATTTCATTTAAGTCCATAAATATATATAAGTTTTTGCATTAACTGTTTGGTTTCAGTTAATTTTTAGGTACAATTAGCATTTTAGAATTTATTGAACGTCACCATTTTTGATATCATATGTTTTTTTTTTTTTTTTAATGTACTCATTATTTTCTTTGGGGAAAATTTTTTGAACTTCTAAATTGCACTTAAAAAGTACATCATTTTATAAAATGTCTATTGTGACTTGTCTATGTACTCCTAACTAAACGTAATTGTGATAGTTTTTTGTGGTTTTATATAGACAAATTTAACAAAATTTTAAGCCTTGTGATCATTTTTTTTTTCAAAGTTACATATTTTGTGTAATTTAAAATTAGTCCCAAATTAATAATACAAATTTTTAGTGCACAATCACAAAATAAATGATTTTATAGTAATAATAACTGTTTTGTATGAAACAGAGCCGTTTAAGAAATAATTGTTATGGAATGACCTGCTTTGTTTTATTTCAAAGAAGAGTACTTTGCATTTCTGATATCTTACACCAATAGTTTTATACTCATAACTAATAAATTTTACAAAATTTGAAAATTATTACGTTTAAGTTGTTTCTACTAGCAAAGCATTTAAAAATGCTCAATACAGTTAAAGTTCTTCTTATTTAAAAATTATCAAAAATATTAACAACATGATTTGTTTGTTGATAACTGCTGGGTTTTTACCCTCTTACTACAGTGTAACAAGACTTGAAATTTATATGTGTCATTAAAAAGAGTTTAACGAGTTAACTGCTTAGTTTTCAAACTATTTTGATCATTTTTAAGGGAGTAATAGAACTTGGGGGAGCAAATAATTACGGGAAACGTGTGTTTTTCCTCATAGATTTAGATTTTTTTGATCATAAAATCCAAATTAAAGATTGGACCAAGCTGAAACTTTTACACAATACCAAAATAGAAAAGATACAGATTTGACAAGAGTATTAATTGTTAAATTTGTTTTTACCAGGACGTATACTAAACAACTGAGCTTGCTCAGAATCGTATTTTTGAAGGCAATGATTTATCATTGTTTTCAGAAATTAAATAATGCGTTGAAACCACAACTTCTAAACTAATGACCCACCCAAAGCGTAGTTGCTACCCCGTCAAACTACCCACGCGAACTAGACTAATCCCGGCGCTTACTTTTTTATATTACGTATAATATACGTATATTATACGTACAATAAAATTATAAATTGTGTACAAAATTAATGCAACTGTATAAAATATTAAATATAATTTAAAAACGTGTGTATATTTTAACTATTTATTTTTTGTCTAGCCTAATAATGTCTCTTCTACATCTGAAAATCAGATACCTGGATTGGATTTGGCTGGCGGCTATGAAAATCTGTCCAAAGGATTCTTAAATGTATCAAAAATTCTGCCACAAAATCAAAACGGACCCATTCAAACGCCAGATGATAAACCTTTTAATTTTCCTAAAAGTATTTCATACCCCATAACATCAAATCCACATCTCAATATGTCTTCTTTTGGCACTATGAATCAAACACCTACATTAATGTACCAAAATACTCCTAAGCATAATTGGACTAATAATACGAGTAAATACAATAATCCTGTATTGTACAACAACCAACCAGCACCAAATGTTGATGCTACTTCTATGTCTAAATTCAGTAAACCAAATGTGGTTGATTACCGACCATCATATGGTGAAAATGAATCTAATGCAATGAATAGTAATTTACCAAAAACTTCTAATATGAACTATAGAAGACCTTTGGACGAAACTTATAATAAACAACCAAATGAATCCAGTACTTTTTATAATCGACCTCCAGAAGACCAACTATATAAAAGGAATTTGAACACATCAAGCAATTTTGATAACTATAATCATCCAAACAAAAATACTTCCAATTACAACAATTCAACAGACATGTCTAACTTTTCTTTTAAATACCCATCATCTTTGAATACAACACCTTCAAAACCGCCGTCTTTAATGAGTTTAAATGTAACTAAACCCTTTTTACAAGGTAAGTTTTGTATGACTAAAATTAACTTATAAAAACCTATGTATAAAAATTGCTCATATAGACTGTAAATAAAGCTTTCTTAAAGCTTAAAGAATAAAATTTTAGAAAAATTTTAAATAGAAGTATAAGCGCTATTCAAATCAAACTAGTCATACATGACACTCTGATTTAGTGATTGACATTTCAACAAAAAATTTTATTTCTTATCTACCGTCTTTTTTTCTTTCCTACTTACTATTTTTGGTGAACCACCCTTATTCTAGACCTCCGCTTGTCTCAATCTTTTACATCTACCTTACGCACGCCAAACACGTATGAAAGTGGCAGTGAGGCAATCAACCCCCCCCCCTCAAACCATCAAATTAACATTGTAATTATAATTTTATGGAGTATATTTAATAATCTGTACAAATATATGCATTACAATAAAATGGTCCAAAGTTGCTCATGACTCACACTCGAGCAGCTCTTGAATCATTTGCAATTTTATCTAACCATTTCTTTATCGGTCTTCCTTCCTCTTTTTCCTTCAATTTTCAATTCCGTAGTCGCTCTTACCACTTCTATTTCCTGATTTTTCTCTTCTCATCACATGCCCAAATCATCTAAGTCTATTTTCTTTCATCTTGTCCACTATTGATGTTCACCAATACTACCTTTTACATATTTATTCCTTAATCATTCTTCTTTTATCACTCTACTGATCCATTGCTTGTATTAATTAGTGGTGCAGTAGATTAAATATAGATTGAATAGTTGTTTAAAATATTTTTCTGATTTAAAAACTAGTAAAAGAAATAAAAATTAAAGTTATTTTAATATATTTTTCTCTTACTAACCACTTAAGCATATTTTTTACTAATTTCAGAAAAACCCAATGATAACTCAGAGAGCAAGAATGTTTTACCAAACAGGTACTTATTATTTTTAAACATTTATATTTTAAATTGGTTATTATTTATACTCCATAGAGTTCAGGGTATAGAAAATTATATTTATTTTTATTTTATTTTAAGGTATCAAAAAAATTGGAATATTAATGATGAAGACGATGATCCAGAAAATGAATACATGGAAGCACACAAAAAATTTAGTTCTGAACAATTTGATGAACAAAATTTTGATAATCGGTTCTCAAGTAATAAACCTAACAGAAATATTTATAATGAAAATAGCTATTCTAGAGGACGTGGAGGAAGAAAAAATTTCAATAATGACTATTCAAGACCTATAAATCATTCAAGAGGATCGCAAATGATGAAAAATACTAATAATGAATTTTTCAGACCAAATTCTCTGTATTCTAAGGACGAAAGTCAAAATTATCCTCGAGAATCACAAACATTACATGAAGATGGTTATTATAATCCTCAAAGTAATGTTAAAAGAGATCAAGGATTTCCCCAAGGAGACGTACCAATTTCAAAGGGTGTTGATGACGAGTATTCAGAACCTCCAGTAGATACAAATAATTTTATACCACAAAAAAAAACTTATGAGCCATCTTTTAGAGGAAATTATGGACATCCTTTAAGAGGCAAATATGGATCACCTTCAAGAGGGAAATATGGATCTCATACTAGAGAAAATTTTGAACCACCTAAAGCTAATTTTGGTAGTAATTCAAGTCAAACAAGTGTTGAATGGGATAATAAGGATTTCCCAGACAGTGAAAGTCCTTTAGCACCAATTAAAGATACAAGTATACCACCTGCAATTGTAAAATCACAATATCAAGCACCACCGATTGTTCCAGTAAAAATATTTGATTATCGTCATTTACCTACATTAAAAGTAATTCCAGGTAATGTTAAATTCTAAGTATGTTATGATAATTATTGAATTTTGATTTTATAGTATTTTACTCCTTTTTTTTTTAGGATTGACTAAGGAAACTATAATTCCAATAAGGATTTATGATCATAAACATGGAGGTAAACGCATACTACCATGGCAAGATAGAGGTTAGTTCAGCTGTAATTTATTTTAGGTGTTATATGGCATAACTAGTCACAAACAATTAAAGAGTAATTTTGTTTAAATGAATGCTTTTAGTATTGATATAAAATAATTGATTGAAACAATTGAAATTGTTTTGAAGTTTTTAATTTTTATTGCCTTGAGAAATGTATTTGATACAATTCTGAGTAATTTCATTGTATTTATACTAACACCGTTTTTTTTTTTTTTTTTTTTTTTTTATTAATGGTACAGCTTCAACTACTAAGGTTATTAGCTTGCTACATAAAATAGAAAGAATTTGGTTACATATATAAATACAATAGTTCCTTAAGTTAAGTGGTACATATCAATTTGTTTAGGAATTTGATTATTTTGTTGAAGTTGTCATGGGTTGGGCTGAGGGCTTCAAAGAGGTTGTCGGGCATTTCTAGTTTTTTCCTGGTATCTGTATGGTTACGACAGTGGCAAAGGAGGTGCTTGACTGTGGGAGGTTCTCCGCAGGATGAGCAAATTACAGGTTCTTTGACAACCACCGCTTTATCAATACTTTTGTTGTACACTTCTATAACTACTAAACAAATTTTTTTTTAATGTATGAACAAGGATCGGAAATTTGGTTTTATACAACACATAGAAATGCCATAACTTAATAATAAAATTGTGTAAGTTACGAATTTTTTTCTAAAAAGAAAATTACAAATATGACTAATTAATGCCAATTTTCTTACTTTAAATAACAACAGCAAATTGTCTTGGGCGATTTTCAAAATTGTTTAGTCACATAGTAGTATTCAACTACGTATTACCAACCTTGTATTAAAATTGTATAGCTTTTATTAGCTTTTACTTAAATATTAAGTTTTTTACTACACATATACAGATACTACTAAATAATTATTACAGAAGTTGTGACTTCTTCTGACAAATTCTATTTTGTTAAAACCGTGTATGTTTGTCGTACTTTTTACTGATTTGTTTTTAATAAAATTTTTGGTTTTTTGTGTACAAAAAATATGCTAATAATAACATTTTTGGAATGAAAAATTTTAAATAAAACAGGTGGTGTAATGCACCATAGATAAAGATTGGAGCAATATAGATGCTATGCGTGCATGTCACTTAAAAAAACAAAAATGCACACACCTTTGTAAATCAATAGCTTCATCGCTTTGCTCAGAATCTAAAATATTTTTTATGATAATTTTGCAAAACTGCTTTTTAATGACTTATACTAATTAGTAAATATATTTATATTTTTGTACATAATGATTGTAGTTAACGTATAAAAAATTAATTATTTAGTTATTTAGACTAAAATATTATGTAAACACTGAACATATTGATTTAAAAATATCTTGTTTTAGGTTATAGTAGAAGAAATTCAAATCAAACAAGAGATTTAAATGATAAAAATGGTAAATTATTCATCAAATTTATCTAAAAATATCTCATAAAAATAAGAAATGTTAATTTTTTTTTTATGTCACACACACAAATTATAGAAATTTAGACGATTTCATTTCAACTGTACCGATTGATCTGTTGTGATGCGATAAGAGATCTTAAAACTGACTTGAAGTCTACTTTGGATCAACTTTTCCACATTTTCAATTGTATGCCCTACATTTTTACAAATTTAATTAAAAAATTCCAATTTTTAACATTTAAAAAACTTAAGTCAAAAAAATAAAATTTGTGAAAAAATTGATCCAAACTAGATGTCTTAAAGAATTCAAATTAGTTTTCAAAATTTGTATTAAAACCATCTAAATTTCTATAATTTTTATTTAATAGACAGAGAAAAAAAAATTGACATCCAATAATAATAATAATGTGAATTGTCTATTATATATTTTCTATTATTGTAATATGTAATTTGATATAATTATACTAACCACCTTTCCAACACTGGTATGTAATTGTTTTACAATGTAAGTTTGGCCATTATTTTTACACTGTAATTTAATTTTGAATTATTTCACTTTCTAATTCTGTTGATACTACTAATACAATAGTAATATACCTAAAACAAGTGCTATTATTCAGAATACTGCTGTGAGATCACAGCAGTTTGTTTCAATGTAATAACAATAATAATATGATTATTGATTATTTAAAAGATAAGGTAGGTACTTTTTTTATGAGAATTTAGGTATTTTGGGGGGGGCAAAAGTCCATCACTTTTTTTAGAGCTTACAAGTTTTGACTGTAAATAATAAAATAAAATATTGTGCAAAAAATATTCCTGGCGTGATCAACATTCTAAACACATAGTTAATTGTACTGATAAATAATGAAAATTTAACTATCCAGCAAACACCATGCATATGATGTCCAGGAGACTATAATGCCTGGAGTATAATGTGTAGTTCACACTTTTTTATTTCATTGCATTCAACTCTTAGCATTAATAAATAAATTTCATTTTTCTTTTCTATATTATTGTTAATGATATTAAATTAAATCTTCTAACCATAAAGTGCATCATTTTATCTAAATTATATATTATATGTTATAATATTAAACATTTTACATTTTTAGTTTTTGGTAGCCAAAAGAATATTGTCATATCGCCTAGTAAAATAGAAGCAGCCATTGAAAATCCAGCAACAACTAGTTTTATTGGTTTGTATATTTATTTAATAAACACTGTAGATACCATAAAGCCTGGATTAACGTTTATTAGGAAGCATTGGTACGGGCTTATATTAAAGAGTTTTGTATTGGAAAATCTTATTGCTCCTACATTTTATGTGTCTTTCTGTGCTGAAGTAAATGGTCATAAGTGTTGACAAAAGTTTGCGCAAACATATAATGTATTGTTTTGTGGAAAAAACTCTCACGACCTTAACTTTTAAACAATTTTTAAATCCGTTATTTCTATTGAAAAAATCACAACATTTTATAGTGCGTGATTTTCGAGTTTCAATTATTTATGTATACAGTCTTCTGTAAAATGACTATAAAATCGGGCAATTTTTCTAAATATCCAACTGCGTATAAATAAATAAATGGTATCAAAATTTAAAGAAGTGCCATTGTTGTACCCTACACCTACAAAATGTGTTATCTTCTGTATAATTTTAATTGGGTAGTATTTTATGGTGTACCCATGGCCCTTAGCATAAAGAAATATACATTACCTCGTACCTATGTTGAACTTTTATTCTGTGTGCCTATAGTAAATACTAAACAGCTAACAATAATGTAACTTTTTTTGTATAGACATTTCATCTGATGATAAAGATTCTAGTCATGATAATAACATAGCTAGCAACAATGAAGAAAACACAACATCCACCATAATAGATACTATAACAATAGTTGATGATGATAAAGAAGAAAAACAACCACCGCCAATTATAGAAACTATTGATATAAGTGCTCCTTCTCCCCCTATGGTTTCATACAACAAAGAAGTTGAAAAATTACCACCTCGTCAGTTACTTCCTATTGAAACATTATTGTGTCCGCCTGGTCGACTTAACAGACCATCCAAAATTGTTATAATACTTAGAGGTTTACCTGGCTCTGGAAAATCATATGTAGCAAGACTTATCAAAGTTTGTTTATTAGAATTGAGTGTTATTCACCTTTTTAAGTTAATAAACTGTTTTTATTACTTATTAGGAAAAAGAAGTATCAATGGGAGGACAAGCTCCAAGAATATTATCATTGGATGATTATTTTATGACTGAAGTAACTAAGACTGAAATTGATCCAGAAACTAATAAAAAAGTAGAAATTAAGGTAGAAATATTTTTAATTTTTAACTGTACCTAATTTATTTAGGTTTTTAAACAATATTTATAATGAAATATTTGTATTTTTGTGCTTAGTTGATTTTATTATTTTTGGATTAAAAACTAATGGTCACAAATGATAGTTGATGATTAGTGTAAAATAATTGCTAAAGCCTTTATTCTATATGAAATATATGTATTTATCTCTGTTTATTGATTTTATCAATTGTTATGTTAAGGAAATGGAATATGAGCATGATAATGCTAATGAAAGTTTATACCGAACTTCGTTCATAAAAGCATTTAAAAAAAAAATTTTGGAAAATTATTTTTCATTTTATATTCTTGACGCCATTAACAACAAAGTGACATATTATAAAGATATGTTGGACATTTCCAAAGTCAACGGATTTACCGTGAGTGCATTTCAATTTTATATTATAAATTGTTATTTGTTAAAAATATCTTGACTAAAATACATTTATATTTTTAATTTAAATATATATTTTCAATTGATTGATATTTAGTGTTCAGTGGCATATCTAAAAGTACATTTTTGTGGTAGCAAACACTTAAATGATTGACTCCATCCCCTATATTAGACTTCAATAATTAATTAATTTAACTATATTAGCACAGATGAGTGTAGTTGGTACCACAAAAATGACCTGCATTTGGCACTATTACGCCACGCCAATAACCATCTACACTTTCAGGTAGATAGATTCTCATATTGAATGGTTTACCACCCATATCTTACCACTACATATCTTATATTTTTAATAGTATAATAATTAGATGTCGATTAGAACTAAAATTAATTTTAAATGCCTGCAGCGCTATATTTCTTTATCTTTTTAATAAATTCTATAATAATCTTTGGGGTAACAAGATCTTGCAACTATACTCTTGCAATACCGTAAAATTTTTTGAGATTGTTGTTGTTATTCCTCACTACCCCATTGTTATGTCTATGTAAGTATTATATTTGTATTGAAAACTATTTTTAAATAAATTTTAAAATATAACTATTATGAGGTCATAGCTAATATTATTATAAATATGGATGTAACATGTATTGATGTTTTTAGTTTTACTTGCTATTTAGAATGTACCTCAACAGTTTTAACTGTCAAGATATTTTAGCATTTATATAGCAATAATGTCAAACACAATTCATAACTCAATTACTATTATACTCTTCAGCCTTACATTATTGAGTTGGAATCCGATGTTGATTTGTGCATTAAACGCAATATTCATAAAAGAACTGCTAATGATATCCATAATATTATGAAAACTTGGGTTAAAACCCCTTGTGATCAAATATTATTAGATGTGCGGTCACTTTTTAACTCTCCATCACAAAGCGAGGTAATAAAAAATAAAAAAAATTAAAATTAAAGTGTGTATCAGCTAAAAACTATTCATCATTTAGGTGGAAATGGAAGATGTGTCAGATATTGAAATGGAGTTGGATAAAGCAGATATTGAAATGGAGTTGGATAAAGATGAAGAGGCTGTAGAAACAAATCAATCAGAAGAAGATAAAAACATTGAAATGGAAGAGGAGGTAAACATTTGTGTATTTTAGTTTTGAAGTACTTGTACAAAATATATATTTTTTTTTATGTCGGTATTTTTAATTTACACACTATTTTGTTTAAAAATAATTAGTATTACTTGTAACTCTGTCTCTTAAAAATTGAAGTATAGTCGTGTTTTTTTTTTTTTTTTTTGGTAACACAAATAAAATCACTTTATATGTGTTACAAAATAGTCACTTGTGGAAGTACACAATATGCTTATTTTCAGCAAACCATTTCAGTTGTTTCTGAACTTGTGAATTTTATTCCTGTATGACATAATATTAATAATTTTTGTTGATAACGTAGAATTTTGTAATAACCGTAAAACAAAAGGACATCATTTCTATTTATTTTTGGGTTGCTAATATTTCTACAGGATGTCATGAAACTATTATCTTGCAAATGGACTGATACTATACCACAAGAAGAAAAGATGAGTACGTTTCATTTAATAATAGTCATTTTTAAATAAACATTTTTACTATTTAAGAAATTATTATTTCTATTTTTGATTAAAAATGTTTTAAGTATACAATGTGTATTTTTAGTTTTTACTATTTATGTATTTTGTTTTTATTTTACATACGTTAACTTGAATTATTGATTTTATTACAGAGAGGTTGGATGGTTTGTGTAAAAAAAAAACGGAAAACTCAATAAAAGAATGGTTACAGATACCTGAAGATTATTCCATTAGTGAAGAAATAGTTGTAAAAGATGGAAAAAAGAGAGTAAGTATATTCCTAACTGTTTTATTAATTACTATATAATATGAATGATAATTGTAATGATTATATATTCGAGTAGTTCTCAACCATTTTGACCAGTTATAGTTTTGTATCACAAAAACTGACCTCTGACCATTACGCGCTTTTTTGAGACATCACTGGAAAGCTGGTATATTTCAAAATTGTATGTCAGGCATAGCCGCTGGAGCTACAGGTGATCACTTGTTAACCTCTTAGAACCCATAACAATCAATTGCCACCCAGTGCGTAGCGGTTATGGGTCAGTTTTTGTGAATCACACTATAATCCATTTTGTCAGTTGATGTTATTTCAAAGTCACCTATTATTAGGCTGATAATAAAAAAGTAGCTCATTTCTTCCCTTACCTTAACTAAAAATGTGAGTACAATTTTCTGACCATAAGACAAAAAAATTTATATTTCTTTTTATTTCAATTTAGCAACACTTATTTTCAAAATTATTTATTTGCTAAAAATTAGTTTCAATTTATATTTAGTAATAGTGTCCAAGCATCAGTATTTAATAAATTAGTTTGTTATCTCTTCTTCAGTATTTGTCAATGTCTGTAATCATAGAAAAAAAAAATTTTGAAATATTTTGTAGTTAAATTAGGGTAGCCAGATCAGATTTTTATAAACCTGGAACACTTAACTTATTACCATGTATAACTACTAACTTGTATTCGATTTTATTCCAATGAATTAAATTTGTTGAATTTTGTATGATTAATAAGTGCTAAAAAAAATAACATTAAAGCGTCCGACGTCGATTGCGAGTCAAGACGAGAGACAATTATTGTTCAGACGTTAATGCAATGACGATAATTATTACAATCAAACGTTCACAAACTGTTAACTAAAATGTGACATGATTTTTATTATTAGTACACCTTACCTAACACTACTAGTTAATTATTTGTGTTTAAATTTTTGAAATAAAACTGAGGAAACAAATTTATGTGATAAATATTGAAATCCGGGCCATTGTATTGCAAAACTTCAAATCCGGGACAAAACTGTGTACCAAAAAACTTTTTTGGGACGCCGGGACATAGATTCCTAAACTGGTAACGTCCCAGCAAATCCGAGACAAATGGCCACCCTAAGTTGAATTAAATAATATAGAAATATTATATTTTAAAACATTAATTAGATAATGTATCAATCAATTAAAAAACGTTATTACTTATTAGTATACAGTTTTTAAATTATTGATTTTCTTAGTTTTTTATTTTTAGTATAACTTTTTTGCTTATTCGTTATTCATATAATTTAAGTAAAATAATGGATACCACATTGACAAACAATAGGATTTTCTAAACATACTATAATATAGTATTAAGTTAAATAAAACTGTTTTCCTAACATTGTCTTATTCACCAATACACACATTTAGCAATCTACTCGTCAGTAGTATTATGAAAATATTTTTTCTACGCTGAAAAACCAAAATTATTTTGATTATTGAATTTTTATAGGTGTTTTATTTTTTCAAATCAATTAATAAAAACAACTAACAATATCTTGAAATAAAAGTTTTAGAAACCTTCAAAAGATAAAAACTAATAAGAATGATGAACTAATAAATAAGATACTATCCTTAAGTGTATTTTCTAATAATAAAAATTGGCAATAATATTTTTAATCTATTAAATGACTTAGTGGTTTTTAATACAATTTTTTTGGTAGTCATTGTTTATTGTACAAAGTTTATTGTAAAATGATGATTATTGTGTTTTGGTTTTCTGTAACGGGTACATTTCGTAAAAGTTTATTAATAAATTTAAAATTATAAGCATTATTAATCTTAAGTTATTTCATTTTATTTGATGAACAATGTAATTAAATTAAAAATACAATTTCAAGTTTTAAAATTTTTGTGTTGCTCTTTTTAGTACAAAAATACGTTTTATGGAATATAATTTGACAATTTTTCAATTCTAAGCATGGCAAAGAATGTTGTAATTTTACCAAAGTTTGTTTTCTGTAATCAACTGCAAAGGCAGTAAAATATTTCAATGTTTACAAAAGTACTCCTTAAAAACTGATTTAGTGCATATTATAGAACATTTGTTTGTAGCTTCACTGTCAACTATTTTTTAATTTTTCTTAGGTTACAAGTAATAACCAAAATACTGAAAAAAAACCGGTAAAATTAAGATTAATATTTATTAAAATTTTTCTCTTCTTTTAAAACTATTCTAAAAATTACTACTATTTAAATTTATTACTTGATATTAAGATGGGTAATTCAAGCGACAAGCATGTGTGAATTTGAGCTGAATATAGAATTTTTTAGTTTATTTATTCATTATTATTTTTTTTTATCCATTTTATCATATTTTTGATATCCATTTTTAAAATTGAAACTTTAAACACAAATTTAGCAGCATACTATCTAATTTAAACTTTCAACTAATTGGATTTCTCTTTCTCCACTGAAATTATCAATAATGAATTCTCTTTTTAATGTGATGTGCAGGTTCAAGCGACAAAAAAATGAAGTAGATTATTAATTTCTCCATATTTGGATCTGAAAATGTTGTTAGATTGTTTTCTTTTAAAGATAAAAAAAATTCCTTCTGCTTCATATTATCTTCTCTTAAAAGCCAATCAAAAACCACATGTTTAAATTTAGAGTTAATAACTTCTGCTCCACAAAATACCCAATATTCCAGAAATTTTCTCAAAGTTGCGACATTTAACCATTTCTGTACACAATTTTTGCTTACAATACTCCCATATTGCATTTTGCATTCATTAATACATCTGCTGATGCTTTGGCTTCTAATAAAAATTATTTAAGTCCACCTTAATATGTTGGTTGAAACGTTTGAAGATAAACATTAATGAAAATAAATTCTCATTTATAATATCATTCAAAGCAAAAAAAGAAAGAAATTGGGTAAAGTTTAAGAAAGAGTTAATTTGAGGTTGAGTGAAAAGTTATTTTGCGTAGCAATTACACTTAGGAATGGGTCACTTTTTCGGGTTGGTCAATGTTTTGGAAGTTGTGGTTTAAACTTATTATTTAGAAGGTGCCAACAATGATAAAGCTTTGCATTTGAAAAAACAATTCTGAACGTGCTTCGTTATTTATATGTATGTTTTATATACATATTATTATCACAGACATATGTGGTATGGTCTTCAATTAATTTTTAGTCTAAATTTTTGTGTTTCTTGATCTAAACTGACTAAATAAGTAAAATTTTAAAAATTATTTTGAATACAATTGTATTTAAATCGAAGCTCTCTAACTTTTTTGTGCTATAAAGCTCATTAATCTTTTACCCAAAAACACAAATAATCAAATTTGTTGAATTCCCAATTTTTGTTGTTTTTGAAGCATAACTCAGAAAATAGTCAAACTATTAAACAAAGTTTCAAATAAAATATATTTTAAAACCAAAATGCAAAAATTGACAAAAAAATTATTGATTTTTGGGTCATAAAAAAAAAAGCTTTGACCACAGTACTATGCAAGTCCTAATACCAAATCTATAAACCTATTAGAAAAGATAATGACTTCAAAAATCAGAGTATTTTTAAAGGGTTAAAAAGTGTTTCCAGAAAAACAATAAAAAATCATCATTGAAAAACAATACATTCATCGCTACGCTTAGTTTTTTTTATTTTGAATTTGAATAAATATACTTTTCTAATCTGTATGTATCTATAGGTTCGTTGGGCTGACATGGAAGAACGAAGAGAGCAAGAAAAAATGCGGGCAATTGGTTTTGTTGTTGGTCAAACAGACTGGGATCGTATGTTAGGTCGGGATCAAGGCGAAAGCAAACTGACACAGACAAAATATATTTAAAATTTTATTTTACGTAATAAACGTTTTAAACACCTTTTATATGTATTCATACAAATTATTATATTGTTGTAAAAAATTAATTTAAAAAAAACCAAAATTTGTTTAAAATTATTAAAACATAATAAAAATTTATATTCATTTTAATTTTTGAAAATATTGTAAAATAAAAAAAAATTGGAGAAACTAAACGACGGATTAAATTTAATCACATTAAAACAAGTAAGTATCAGTTTAGCTATGACATTTTTATTTCAAAAATTTATTAAAAATGTTTTCATATCTTGTCCGCGAAACATTATCTTGGGTTGTTAATGTTGTAATAGCTGTTAACTGTTTATTCTCTGTGACCTCATTTCGGGGTAATGTTGGGTGTGTTGTTGTTGTGCGCGTCATTACCATTACTCCCTGTGGTTTACTGTCATCCAGCGATCTCTAATTAATTAAAAATAAAATTCCAATTGTTAAGCTCTTTCTCTTATGATACTGCAATTAAAAACAATTTAATTGCCAATCACTTTCTAACAGTCATTTTGTCAACATTTATTTTACTTTACTTGTAATTTAAACAATTTTAAAGTGTTAACAGTTTTGTCGATTTTTCTGTTTATGACAAAATGTTTGAAAAATATATTTTACTTATTTTACAGTTACTCCTTTCCCTAAAGTTGATTGTACAAATTTAAATTTAAATTTTTATTTATTTTAATGCAAAAATATAAAGTACTTACATATAGTTATGATTTTTCCTGTCAAACAAAAAGCAATTTCAGTGTAAACCCTCTTCGCTCTTAGTGAATAGTATTATAAAAAATATTGTTGAATAATACTTTTTTTTTAATTTTACTTTTTTGTACTTTTTCATTGTAACATGATTATATTATGTTTGATGTCATCATACTCTTTTTATTTAAATAAAAACATACAAATTATAAGGTATTTTGTTTGTTATCAAATTATTAAGTTTAATGACAAAATTTCAAATTGTTTGATGTGCATGATTTGTTATTTAAAAGTAATAGGTTTTTAGTTTTGCTGAAAAAGTTATTTTACTATACCAATTATATAATTCCTGTGAAAACGTGAGAATCCCCTTTCCCAGTAATAGATTAGGATTAAGATTAATAATTAATTGTAGGTATTCATTTTCAAATATATAATAATAATTATTATATATTTGAAACAATTATTGTTTTTTACTAAGTACAGACTACATTTTTATTGTTTTGAATTATAACTTAAATTTCATATAATTTATGAATCTGTATTATAATGACTTTCAAGAGGCACAGAAATTCTTTATTTAAACATTACCTGTAACATGTTCAGGAAAAATAAAAATGCCAGCAATGCCAATGCAGACGATGTTGATGTTGTTGAACGCCGTGACCCTTTGATCTGTTTCCTTTTTGTAAAATTATGTTACTGGTCATAGATTAAATATGATATAGTATACATATTTAGTTTTTGTTACTCACTTTGTACCACCTGTGTAACGTGCTTGTCCTATTTCAAATAGTGGATAGTCGTTAACGGACGCGCTGTGAATGTGACCATTTATAGCGCGTGTTGGTATGTTAGATGTAAAAGACATGACTGAGATAACTCTCAGCATATATCCAATTGAATGTGATAATCCGTTTATTTTGTTTCAGAAAAAACTCATTGAACGATATTTGGGCCCCGGTGCATTTGAATCTGGCCGCTGGGTACACAGAGTCAGTTTAACCAAATATTGTGATGTTAGTAAACCAGTTCATACGAAATAATCTGCCGTCTGGTGCATAAGCGTGAAATTGTTCTAAGTATGTCCGAGAGCCATGACCATTAAAACTGAAGCCATTTCTGTGTGTCTTCTTTAAGTTCTTAATTATTATACATCCATATTATGATCTAGATATTATTTTAATTAGGTTTTTTTTTTACAGTTATCTCGTTTTTTTAATACTGTACCTACATAGTTTAAAATAACTATAATTTATTTATAGTATTTGCCTATTATTATTATTATTATTTTTTTTTTTCTAATTTGTGTTTTTGTTGGTTGTTTTTAATAATAGTATTGTACTACAGAATGGTATTCTATTTTTTCCTATGTATTGTAAAACTGTTTATATATTACATTAACCATATTGCACCCAAATTGTGTTTTTTTCATAAATTGTAATTTAAATTGAGTTTAAATTTTCTTGTACTCGTGTAGAATAATTTTGTGTATGTAATTGATTTTTGTAGCATTATTCTGTAAAATATACATATACCTCAGTAATTAACTAAACAAACGTATTGTTTTATACAGTAGTTTAAGCTGAATGGATGAAGCGTTGAAATAATTTTATTATTGGTTAAACAAATGGTCAATACGAGATCCAAATAAAAATGAAAAGGCAAAATCTAATCTTTGAATTAAGTGCGAGTATAATATATTATTCTAATCCCACTCGAAACCATGAAACAAATGTTTTGTTTTGATTTTACTCCATGAAACCCACAAACCTGTCTCTCTTGCTCAATGCTAGAAAAACCACTACAAGAAGGTGCTTTCTATAAACTATGTATTTTAACCATGGTGAGAGTTCAATAATTTTGATATAATAGTTTACTATATCATGAGTCATAGATTCGTGCTGAAGATGACAACGTGGTTGTCGAAATACGTAAACGCAAATAAAAAAGTGTATTATTTTATGATCCGGGTATTTCATTTTTAATAGTCACAAGTTCTCAAGTATAATTTGGTAACATATTATTAAGTTGACGCTATACTCATGTTGATTGAATTTCCTACATCTTACTATTTTGTAAATGTTATATTTATTGATGATAATTCTTAAAAAAATTGTGATTGTTCAAGTACTTGCTGACAAAGTACAACTCATCCACCTTGGTAGGCAATGTTCAAAAATTCAATTTGACGCAAGCTTGTACCTGATATGCCCGAATAACCAATGGCAACCAATAATAAATAAGCACTAATTTATACTATTTATTTCACCTACAACCAGTAACAACCATTACATATATATGTATACAATTTTGTTTTTTTCCGATTTTAACACCTTAAAATCAAAATTTTTTAAAACCATGCGTTGCCCGGGACGTAGTTGATCAAAGCTTAGTAAATTAATTCCAAATTAAATTTAAAAAGTGAAAACACCAAGTCACACAAATTTGGAAACCCTGTTTCACCACCTTAAAGGAAAAATTTTAAATAACGCTTTAGAGATTGAATTTTGAAAAACCCATTCTTGGTACTCTGTTATATGAGGAACCTCTGTGCAAAATGTCTAGTCTCTAGACCCAGTGGTTTGGGCTGTGCGTTGATTGATACATCAATACTTGAACCTTTTTAATTCCTTTAGAGGTTTAATTTCGAAAAACATTTTTTAGGGGCTTGCCTACCTTATATACGGAACTTCTGGGCTAAATTTCAAGTATCTAGACACAACAGTATAGGCTGTACATTGATCGATGTATAAAATGTCGTACTCCCTTTTCACTCCTTTAAGATTGAACATTGAAAAATCCATTCTTATAGTCCGCGACAGGAAAAGTAGCCCCTGCCCGCCACGAACCTAGCGGCCGTTTCGCCTCAGTGGTGCGTAACGTAATTAAACTTATTGCCGCGTTTTTTTGAATTAATAATTAATTTACTGAAAATACTTACAATATTTTAAAAACAAATAATTTGTGTGTTCAAACCAAACGAAAAACATTAAAAAATTAAAACAAATAATACTAATATTTTATTTTCAATGTCAACCATTTTAAACGGGTTGTTTTTTTTTCGCCACTTCGCCCTTCACCTGAGCCCAAATTAACTCTATCGGGTTATATTTGCAATGGTAAGGTGGTAGACGGATTACCTCATGACCTTTTTCCAACGCAATTTCATCCAACTCGTATTTTTTTCTCGTGGCATTAGGTACTTTACTTTTTGACGAAGTTCCGCTAATGTTTCTAATGGATGAAATTCATTATCCGTTAACCATTGTTGGACGTCGGCTTTTCTCCAATTACTTTTTGGGTATGTTTCTTTGAGAGTAGAATGATATGGTGCATTATCCATTACAATAACGGATGGCTCTTCAAGGTTAGTCAGCAATTAAATAAACCACTGCTTGAACACTTCACCATTCGTTTGGTCGTGGTAATCCATTGTATTTCCGCTGTTACTACGAAACACCAATTTCGACCCTTCAATGAACCCGTAGCGAGCACATCCTGCGTGACATACAATAAGCCGACCTCCTTTACCAGTTGGTACCTTTAGACCCATCGAATTGTGTTCATTTTGCCAAATAAGCGTGCGTGAATGATTTTGGTTTACCCACGTTTCGTCGAGGTAAACAACAGGCCCATCGTCTTTTTTTTCTCGCAGCATACTCAACTGCCTTAAAAACTTACACCGAAGCGCGACGATATCGTTCCTCTCCA
>CM029359.1:5317941-5359762 GCA_017140985.1 Hormaphis cornu | reverse complement strand
GTATAATTTGTTTTTTTTCTTACAGCATTGAGGATTAATCGAGCAGTTGGGTACTCACCCCGGTCATAAAACTCGTAGACGGTCCTTCTCACAATATCGGAATCAAAATCATCAAGCTCTGAAACCGTTTTTGCGCGTTTGTATCCTTTACGCGGAGAAATAAACGTAGGACTCGCGTTTGGTGTTTCTGGATCATCACTTTTTCTTGATTCAGCACAAATTCGTTTTACAGTACGGTTCCACAAGCTTGGGGGCTGTAATGACTTGAGCACTTTTAAAAAAATCAGCCGTTAAATCTGATTTCTCCGACAGTTGTTTTAAAAATATATACACACTATAAATAATTTTTTTACTCTGGCTATGAGTATCTTTATCGACAAACAACATTTTTAAATAATTATACAGTAACGTTAAACGGGTACGGAGGAGAAGCGTAAAAAATTGTTGTTTACGAACGGACAGTGAACAACAGACTAAACGATAAAAGACGAGGGTCTGTACTCTATATGTATTATTATGTGCATCACTGTATCCCTACCACAGTACGTTTTGCAGCCGTCTTCCACACACTCCAGTAAAAACTGGTTTTTAGTCTATAAATAGTCTGGACAGCTGCTGTAATACGTAGATAGCCGGTAAGGTGCCCCAAAAAAACAAATCAACTATATGTTTCTTTTTATATTTATAAAATGTGTATTATACAAGTGGCGCAGCCACGCAGTATGCGGCATATGTTGAGAACCAATGGCTCACGGGTGAGGAAGCGGCAACGGGTCGCGGTACACAGGAGCCACTTTTCCTGTCGCGGACTATATATAAAAAAATAATGTGTGACTGATGTGTCAGCCACACACATGATGCCAACATCATAACAGTGTGCCATCATACACATAATAACTTCATAAAATGTCATCATAACATCCTCCCCATTACATTTAACAAAATTTATTTATAATCACATAATTATTGATTAGTCATACTTAACACATATATATATATATACATATCTTTTTGCTTTATAACATCATAAGATCAAAAATACATTAACATTTTATTTTACATCAAACATAGTAACATAGTAAACAGTAATCACATTTTTATTTTTAAATTAAACAACTTAGTAAAATAATAAATAGTAATTAAATTTTTTTTTTTAAATCAAACATAATAGTTAATCATATAATTTTAACAGTTAAACTCGGTACATAAATCAGTTATACATCAACCTATCTGGTTTTATGCTTTGTCTCTCTGTTCTTCTCACTTTTTCCACAGTTATTATTTTCTCATTCTTTATCTCTCTCTCTTCTCTATCTCCTCCTTCCACATCAACTTCCAAACTTAACGTTTTTCTTTTCCTAAGGAAAAAAATATTTCTCTTCAACAACTTCCCTTTCTCATCTCTTACCAAGTAGCATCTTGGTATCTCAAGTTTTTTTATTATGGTTGCCACATTCTATGTTTTATTAAATTTGTCCTGTAACCATACCTTTTCACCTTCTTCAAATACCATTTCTTTCACCATACCTTTTTGGTCAAAATATCTTTTTCGAGTCTCTTGATTTTCTATCTTCTTTTCTTGTATTTTATTATTTTTATCTACCTGCATGGTCCTAATAGGTAATTTTGTCTTTAAGACTCTATGTTGTACTAAATTTGAAGGAGATTGACCAATATTTACTATAGTGGTATATTTCTGTAGGTAATCAAATAATCTTCTAAAGAGTTACAAACATCCATCCATTCATACTAACAATCTTTCGCGTTTATTATAATAGGATTAACGACACCGCCGACGATATTTTATTATCCTGTGGCGTTACCACGATTAAAGATAATAATATTATCACTTTTATATAATCTGTGATATTATGGCGGTACGCCGCTATGGTAAAGTCGTTTACCGTGTGTACCACGAAAAACTCGGAATCAGGAGGTTTAAGTAAACGTTGTAATAAATAAGACAGCACTCGTCTTTGCGTACGAATTAATTGTTTATTGAAAAACTATAAAAATAAATATGTTTGGACCGTTTTACAAAATAATGATTTCACAAATAATATGATATAGGAGAAAGATGTTGTCAAGTGGACAGTTGCAGAATGCGGAACGAAAAACATAATTTTATTTAATCATGGTTATTACCATGATTAAATAAAAGAAAATATTTGAAATATACTATATTTTAAACAGTGGTTATTACTTATTACCGCGGTTGTATAGATTTATCTGTATAGTATATCCACAGAATAGATTAAACTTTTAATATACGTTTAATATATTCTGTGGTATATCTACAACCGTGCTAACGACCCACCCAAAGCGTACTCACTATTTTTTTTATACCGGCGCTACCATGACAAAATATAAAAATATATAATATAAATATTTTGTCACGGACTATGGTCGCTACTCCGTCAAACTATCCACGCGACCAAAAAAAAAAAAAGAGTGATAACGGTTTTTTTTTTATTTAAAGAAAATGTTTAAAATCATACGGCCAAACCTATACGTGTAATATAGGTGCTTTCATTTAAAGTAGTTTGTCTGTAAATCTAAAATACCTACTAATTAGATTTGTACCGTTGGTTTAATTATATTTAAACTACTCTACTAGTTATACCACGAATGAAATGGACGACAAAACCTGCAGTGCCAGTTCCAGTCAAAGTAAAACCGACAGTGAGCTTTGTCACATAATAACGACGTCGGTCACAGAAATTGTTCGCAGCAGCTTGAATCCAACGTTTAGACAAACGTACTTTGACACCATTCAGGTAAATACATTCTAAACATATTAATGTTTGCCACGGTCTTGGCGCAAACTAAATTGGTAAAAATTAAAACACGGTGCTCGAAGCGAGAGTTTCCCATTTAAACCTTGGCTGTGACCATTTAAATGTTGCCGTACGAGATAACTATCTACTGAATCAGTCAATTCCAAAATTAAACATTTCATAATTCATTAATTAAAAATTTTTAATTGTATTAAAAACGCCTAATTTATATGTTTGATAGTCTTGATATGAATATCAAACGAATGTTAATTTTTCCATGGATTGTTTGACAAGTATATGTTACTTTTATATTATAAACTCAAACTTAAAAAAAAATCATATTTTATTTAGTTAGTATACCTAAAGACTTTATGGTGTTGATATAAGTTGCCAATAGTACAACTTACAAGCTTCATAAGATTGTATGCACATGTCACATGATGTAATTTTTTTTTTCAATTAATCTTTGTTTTCAATAATTGTTCTGCTTTACTTGATACTTCCTCTAAAGGTTTAATAAAATTGGTGGTAAACTTTTTATTGTTTTCAAATCCGCTGTAGATTATCAATGTTCTTGGTATTTCATATTTTTCTAGGAGTTTGAGTGGTAGGTACTTTGTTGGAAACTATTAGGTACATAACCTATTGATTTATGAGCTTGAAAACTACTGTATTTAAATTTTTCCTCAAATTTTTATTGGATTATTTAAAATCCTATTTTTTTTTAAATAAAGGTCACTAGTCACACAATATTAGGCCTATAGTGCCAAAACGATATCTCCTACATAAAAATGTCAACAAACCTGTTTTGTAAATTATCTGCGCTGTAATTTTTATTCGAAATGTTTTGTTGTACAATCTATAAAAAACAAGATATTTTCAAAAATGTAGTTTTTGTTACCATGAATAACCTTTATATGCACATAATATCTATGGAGACTTTTTACATATTATTGTTTATAACAACATTAGAAAGGTATATACCAAAATTTAGATCAACGGGAATTGTTCAGAGTTTGAAGTAATTTTTTGTCTAATTTGACTCCCTTTCTTTCCATTCATAAAACTTACTCCCTTTCTTTACTTTTTTAATTTTTATTTTTCGCTGTGTGGTGCTTTGTAAGAAATACAGTTAAAACATAAATAATAAATACAAATTGGTAGGTATCTGGAAATATGTATAGTCATATTTATTCCAGTTATTACCTAGACATTTCAAATCTATTTGTATTCACCTTTTAAACTATAGTGAACAAAAATTTATTATTCAACCATTTTTAAATATGAAACAATGCTTACTAAATATTGTGTGCATTATTTCTATTTGAAACTGTAGATTTTTAATCTGTTCATTTTTTTATTATTATTATAGGTTTCAAATTCAACTGATGCTCAAAATAACTTAGAAAATAAACTCATGACTTTATTGGATGTTGATGGATTACTTGTAAGTTTACTTATTGTTTGTCTCAAGTCTAAATAAAAATTGAAGACTTACCAGTTTAGTAGAAACAATGTGTACCTACAAGTATAGTCGCTTGCAATATCAGATTTTGATATATTTAAGTTCAAAAATGAAAGTTGTACTTATCAATAGGTATTTATTATCTAGATACATTTGAATTTAACTAGATTTGCTACTATTCTACTGGGGTAAAACGAACAAAATATATATTAACAAATCTGAATAAATCACTAAAAAGTTTGTGTTTAGTACAACTTAAGTAAGTACCACATATGGTGGTAACGTTGTTATCAAAAATCATATTTTTTGTGGCAAGGTGATTTGCTTAGTTTTCTGAATAAATAAAATTTAAAATAAATGTTATGAGTAAGATTTAAAACAATTTTTTTTTTACTTTTGACTCTAAACATATATCATACATTTATATCCATGCGTATGACAGAAATAAAATCAAACACTGGTATTTTTTCTTGATAGAGAGTGAATGTTTAATGTTTATGCTACTCTAATGTTGTCAATAAGATTATTTTGATTATTTTAGCTAACAAGAAATAGTCCCCAAAAATATTCAATGTTTTTTTTTTGTTAACAGAAAAAAAATTGTTCAGAAAGTAAAAAAAAGTCATTAGAACATTATATTGCAACCAAAATTTTGCGATCATCAGACGCAAAAAATTCACGTAAACTTTCAGATATGAAATTATTTATAAAACAACTCTTGGAAACAGACTATGGGGTAAATGAATGAAAAAAAAAACCCCCAAATTCATATGTCAATCAGTACTTCCTCACCTTGGAATAAATTTGATAATATTCAACTAATATTATCAAATAATTAAGTAAGTACTGTTTTATGAATGTAACGGCAAGTGTTATGGTTTTTAATTCTGAGCGCAGAAATTTTACTTTCACATAGGAAATGTGCATTGATTTTTATTTAAAAACTTAATTACCGTGTTTTTGTCAGAAAATTGTTGATAGATGTTGTTCACAAAATCAGTTGTTGTGTTATTGATTAAAACTTTTATTTTGTTGTAAACTATTTTATTTATTTATTATTATTATTGATTAAAACTAAAAAAAAAATCATAAAAAAAACATCTTTTAATAAATAAATTGTTCAAATTAAAGGACTTTCTACACGTTCACATGGCTCATACTATATAATATACGTACATATATTTGATGTAATACTATTGTAAAGAACAGATCATTTTTACTACTCTTAATTATTTTTTACAGGGAAAGTTATTTTCTTTGTTAACTAAATAGTTGATTTTCTACCCTTTATAAACTTTGCTAGTCAAGACATCTTAGAATACAGTAGAAAAAAATGATGACATGTCATTTTTATATAAGCAATAAACTACATTAAAACTAATTTACACTATGCGATTGATTACAAAAATATTGATAGATTTATTTTTAACTAATATTGATAAGTGTTTATTATTGATTTTAAAGCCCACAAATTTAAATGTTACTTAAGTAACTACTTAAGAGATATATTTTCAAAAATTTCAATAGTTATTAGTATGTTTTAAGGTAACTGACTAGGAAAGGAGGTGTAAAATAATTTAAAACAAATCAATTTAAAAGTAATCCCTATAATAATTTATTTAAAAATCAATAAATTAATATAAATAAGTATAAATAATTAAAACATATACATAATCAATAGATCAGACTACTATGGTACAAAGTATATTGTTATCAAACAATAGGAATAAATATAAAGTTTAATACTCAGTAAAAAAATATGTACCTATATAAATTATGAATATTTATAATGAAGTAAGTATTTAATAAAAGGTAGGTCATCTTGTAAAATCAATTCGAAGCTGTTTTAGTGTTTGATTGAGAGACGAGATCTTTGTTTTTTTATCAGATTTTGAATTAAAGGGGACAATTTAGATGTTGGATTGTGAAATTGTTGTGACAATAGATTTTAGTATAAAAAAAACTATTATTTAGTTTGTACAAAAGGTAAAATTTAGACTTCATTACAAGCCAAATAGAGTTGGCGACAGTTTTCTCCAGACCGTCCACGTCTTCCCGCATCATAATATACTTCAAATGGTGCTTTGCCATTCCACTGTAGCAAATAACTTGTGGCGTATCTGAAATAAAAAATAAAAATTTATAAAGTCTGCTTACATAGGTAGCATTTTGTTGGTAATATCTCATTTCTATAGAATTATGTATATATTGTTTATTTATTATCAAGAGAAATTGAAACTTTAAAATGGATTTAGTAATTTGATATAGGTAGGTCGTGTTTACTAGAATACTACTTGATATTTTTTAATTTGTTCTATTATAAATTATTAGGCATACATAATTTACTAATTTATTTTACTGATCACCAGAATTATCAAATTTAATTAAAACTAGGTAAAACAGATAATTTTCTTACGTTCCAAATTTACAATACATGGCACTAGAGTTTGATATTCCACTTGAGCATTCTTTGTTAGCTTCGCAAACAAACTTCTGAGCACAAACATCATTGACCGTATTCATTGTTTTCACATACCCCTAATATAAATCAAAAGAGTTCATTACCACTGTAAGTTGAAAGTTCAAATCAATATGTTAACTCTGTAAATCTTACTTTCATCATGGACAAGCTGGCTACGGCAGCATCAGCCATGGTGTCTTTTTTTCCAAGAGATCTAGCTGACATAGATCTATGACTAAACGACTGCTTCAAAGCGTCCAAAAGAGTTGCGACAATATTGATGAACTGTAAATACCGCATAATGTTAGTTAAAAATATATGTTTGTACTGAATACAATTAGGTAGCGCTAAATAATAGTCTACGGATAGTAATTGTTGTTAGTTTGGGTGATAGCTAAAGCAGTGTGTGGGTATCTTACCTCTCCAGCTTGTTTGGCCATGGTGGCCACTTGATCGGGATCCTTGCTGCCGAGTACTGTAGAAAAGACCGCCGTCAATACACCCTACGTACCGTGCCACCATATACCAATTTATTAAATATTTATAAAAAGAAGAAAAGCATATTTTTATTCTAAGGACCGGGGATCCGAAGCATTAGCTTAATTTAAGTACTTGAATCTAATACTTCTTTTGAGTATCAATGGGTTTATTTACAAAATATTATTTTTAAATATTTTGTAAAGTATTATATACAGCATCTATATAATAATCGTTTTTAAAAACTGTTAAAAAAACTACAAAGAATAGATAAGCAAATAAGAATTTATCAACTTTTTTCACAAGTAGCTTAAATAGTATAGGTAAGGTCATTATAGGATACATTTGAGTGAATAATTATTGTTGTCAATAAAAAGTCAAAAATGTATTATACAAAATAGATAAAATTCATTTAATCATCTTTTGTAATACCTACTCCAGTTAATTTATAAAGTACCTACTCTTTTTGTCACAGTGTCTTTTGGATTAATTTTACTGTTTATTTGAGATGTTAACAATGATGTTGAAGATAGCTGATAGAAGAGAAAAATCACTATAAAAAACTGAATGACAAATATTCCCACAAGTTCAAGAAAAAACCATTTTGTTGGTTCAATTATTTTATTAAAAAACTAACAAAAATGGAAAAAAAAAATTTACTTTGAAAATGTAAAATGTCTTCATGACACCATTTCAACATAAACATTTTTTACACCAATCCTTTATTTTTATTCTAATACAATTTGGTACTGAAAGGATAAAAAATATATTATTTAAAATGTGTATTATGTATATACTATTTTATCTAAAGCAAAATATTGTAATATTTTGTTCAAAGAATGAACATAATATTATGATATTTGAAAATTATTGTTTTTTATTTAAATTGATTTGCATAGGTGATCTTTCAAAAACGCTTAAATGCAATGACTTACGTGTTTATACATTGTATTTATAAGCTTAAAATTGTTTTTACAATATATAGTATTTTAACAGAGTGACAGGTTATTGAAGGTTGTGATTAAATTCTTAAATTCCCCGGTCCAAATTTTAAAATTAATTTATACATTAAATATTGATAAAGATGGTTCAAAACTATACACAAGAGATAACAGTATATTATGTTTAAAAAAAAAAAAAAGAGTAACGACTATCAATCGGGAGGGTAGCTTGTTGGAGTAGTAGCAAATGTTAAACTAAACAATTAGTTAAAACTGTTTAAAATTTGTATGACGTTTGAAATTCATCCACTCTAATTATTTGTAAAAGTATTCATTTTTGGAAGAGTAATTTATTATTAAAAAAATAGAAGTAATAACATTGTTTAAACATGTGTAAAAAATATTAATTTTGTTTACTGATTTAAAAATTTTTTAACAATACGTAGTAAAATGTTTTGTTTAATTTGTATTATTGTTTCAAGTCCTGAAATCCAAATGTTTCATAAAACAACTACCTACTGCAAAAATAAATAAATAATTTTAAAATTCTGTGATTTGCTAAAAAATTTGACAAAACCCAGTACAATGTCAATGATTAATTATAAGTTATACCATTTCTAATAATGTGCAAAAATTTCAAGCCATTTGAAGCACTTTAGCTTTTTTGTTACCTATTGAAAACTGAAAAATTAAAAAATATTTCAAATAAAGTAATAACTTGATCAAATTACCTATCAGTTTTAGGAAAGATTTAATGAAAAAATTTACCAATTATTCTTCTAGGTACCCAAAATGTTTTTTCAAAAAACATATAATTACAAAATATCAATTAACCTCATTCCAAGTATAATTTAATTTAGAACGTATGAGTTTATGAACAACATAATAATAAAATTTTGTGAAAAATTGAACCATCTTTGTATAAAAAAATTGTTTTATGTACATTGTGTGCATTACTATTATTCATTACCTGCATGGGTGAAGAACCGCTATCCACTTTGTCGATTCCGTCTCCACCGTTGCCGCCACCCAAAAATGCTGTTAAAATTTTCAGACCAACAGATAACATATTAGCCCAAGGGGACGTTGGGGCAATGGCCTGTAAACAGAGATTATATAAAACAGTTAAAAATTTCAAGACAATATTTTTCGAAATTCAAATGTTTAGACGTAGCTATTATAACATAGCTGTTTAATATTACCTGGTCACCGTCCAATACATCAGATTTGCTTGGTCCAGTTGCAGCACTCGCTGGATGGAACAGCATTTGTATGATAGTTCCAATAATGCCGTTCCAGAAACCATTGACGCCACCGTCTTGCTAAAATGTAAAACAATTTTTGGATTTAACAGATTCCCGATTTTTAACAAACTAGTTTTATAAATTATGGTTTCGATTTTAAATCTTACCGATATGGAATTAGTCTGTACGTCTTCCAAATCATTGCGATCTTCTACGACAGCTCCTGCAGTCGACGACACTACTTTTTTGTTGGAATTTGGTTTTTCAGCAAACTTTCTTGCGTCTTGCTCAGGTTGGTAAACTGGAAAATGTGACCCTTGCCCTTGGTATACAGGACGTTGTTGTTCAAATTGTGCTTGTGCATTTTGGGTGGATCGTTGTTCTTGTGGGTGGGTGAATGCTGGTGCCATCATTGTGGTTCCCATCAGGCACAGGAAGGCCCATCCTATGGCCTGTCTGTTAGTCATAATGGTATCTGAAAAAAAATTATAATTCATGTAGTTATTGTTGTTTATATAATATACGTGTTTGTGTGTGTGTGCATTATGAAAATTATACCACGTATGCATTAATCATGATTATCAATGATTTATTTATTTATAATAGGGGTTTCGACTACTAACACAAAACATGAAAAGCAACAAAGAGATACAAAAAATTAAAAAGTGCAAATCTGAAATGACATAATTATATTGAATTATGATTAAAATGTTAACAATGTAATGTGAACTGACTAGGAAAACTTGCGTTTTATTTATTTTAATAATGTTAAATTAATGTTAGGTATCTACTGTAAAAATGTAAATTAATTTATTACTACAAAGGTCTGTTTAAAACTTTATTTTGTAAGTTTAAATTTATTACGTAAAATATAAAATGTTTTTGTGGTTTTTCAATGTGCAAATTGTTATTGTCTAGTGTTAAAGCATTCATTCCTAATAAACAATTTTAATTATTACAAACAGCAATAATAAAACCGTTATTCTCATATGTATTTTCACGCTGCAGTCGGTTATTTTCAGATAGTAACACTACAAGGATATTTTGCAAACCGGTTTTACAGTAGTCCGACATATTCTATTTGTGCAACTTTCTTTTTAATGTTTTGTATTATTAATTATTTTAGAGTTCATAAACCTTTCATTTCACACATCTACGTCAATGACCCTGATCGTCGCAAAATTTAATACCTATTGGTTATTCTTACTGTATAACATTGCAAAACGGTTTTCAATATCTTGAATAAAAGGTCATTTGTGATCCTAGTATAATTTGATATTGTACTATTGTTTTTGAAAATATCTTGAATTTTTCTGTTGGAGTACACCTGTTGAATGTTTCGTGGTTTATCAGATCAAAATATTTTATTAATTAGAACTAAATGACCCAAAAATGAGATTTACTGAGTATCCCCATAAATATATTAGTATGTTCCTTGTTGGTATAACACGAGGGAGGAATTGTTTTCGTCTGTTTTTATTATTTTAACAACATTCTAGTAAAATTTTAAGATAAGGTGTTGAATTTTTGGTGACATGTGTATTAATAAGCGTGTATCAAAAACAATAATAATGTATAATATACAAAAAAATATATATGTATATAAAATTGAGCCGTATAAAAACTCAATATTGTAAAAAGAAAATGTTTTTCTTTTTTAAGAACCGGCCATGTTTTGTGATCAAGCCTTGTAAAAATCATTTCGACATTTTGTTTCTATTAACTTTTAAGTATTATTTTGAACTCGATGTCTTCGTGTACCCTGTCAGCATGACTTGGTAGATATTGTAATAGTTGTAGGCTGTCAGAATTTAAGGGGTATTATAATAGAGTTCGGATACGGAACACTTTGATATTCGTAGTATGCACACAACTAGTTATGATTATGTTCACATCAATATTTATATACCTACTGTGCACGCCCTTTCACATTGATAAATAAAACGTTTAGAAAATAATATGTGCCAACTATAGTATAGTTTCTGGTACGTTTTAAGGTCGTTGAACTTGGCGTTTTAAATGTAAAAACAAAAAAGAACGGTAAAGGTGCAGTAGCAACTGCGCCTTGGGTGAATACAAAGTTGCGGTTTATCGCCGTATTATTTAATATCCGAAAGCGACGATAAATCATTGCGTTCGAAGAAAACTGAGCGCGCTATCTAATCTAAATTGCGAGTCCTGGGTGAAAATAAAAAAAGACCGCAAATTACTCCGATCGTTTATTGTTTTCGGCACGCACCAACTCAGAAAATAATCAAAAAATGCTTCAAATAAACTGAAATTTAAAGCCGAACTCCCAACTTTTTAACGTGACGCAACGGTTGGAGCACTTCTACCCGAAAACGTCATTACAAACCTGAAAATTTCGAATTTTTCTCCGTAAAATATTCTATTTTTTTTTTTTCTCTTGGATTTTTGGGTAAAAAGTAAGCGAAATTTCAACAAAAAAAGTACTTCAACCAAAGTACCGCCGCAGTCCACGTATAAACCTATTAGAAAAGTCACTGACTTTGAAAAACGGAAGAACGTTCATTCTGTACGAAATGTTGTTGATTGCAGGAAAAAAAAAACTCGCAGGTAAAACACTTAATCCGGCGCACCTAGGGGTTGATGGCTACACCGATAGCCGTATGGTGTGTTGGGGGTTTTTTTCCCTTGCGCTACAAAACACGTATCGAACGTATAAAATGTATAATATTCTCTATATGTACAGGCGACGGGAATATAGGTGACCAGGAATGTCGTTTGACCGATTTCCACCGTTATTATAATCGAAGACGTTAAAACATAACAACGATTTTTTTATTATTATTATTATTATGGGCGGGTTGGGCAATAATGGGCACCCCCGAGAAGAACATAATAGCGTGTGAATATTTATATATTATTAGGTATATTATTAGATATGTCCCTCGATAAGTGAAGGAAAATAATACTTTCGTCGTGGTTTTCAGCGGTTTCGTTGGTATTGTTGTTGTCAAACAGCTCATATAAACGTGTGGGCAGTTTATTTTTTTTGTTACCCGATAGTACGTATTTTTTTAGTTGCTCAATATTATAACCTACACAAGACGTAGGCACCACATTTATAATAATTGCATTGTCTTGTACTATCCGTCTAAACGCGTACGTATTATTATAGAAAGTAAACACAAACATAATAATAATTATTATACTATTGGGTATTATTATTTTAATACGTGATCCTCCTATCTAAAAAATAAAAACGTGTCAAATCGATTGTTTCAAAAGGAAAATTAAACATGTATCGTTATAATACGTTTTTTATTGTTATTATTTCGTTTGTATGTATATATACAAATGTACTTGTAGATTTGTAAAATAATAATAATACAACTACAACTCGACTGATTATTATATAAATGTAACGCAAATGATTATCACAAGTATTATACGCTTCGATTTCTACGGATTGATTTTGACGATACAGAATGACTTGCTGTTACATACTGCAAGGCATATAAAATCGATCAGTGTATATGATGATATCCTCCACCTGACCGCGGGACATTATAATAATATTGTGGTTTTGATGTTCGCACTTACAGGCGAAAATAAATTTAATTAACATTGTTTTTTCCGCATTGTACTGATTGTCAACTATATACATATATATATATTACACGTCTTAATTAACCTTATTCGACGGATCGCGCGTATTTCGATTGCTACAAAAAACCACTATTTGTGACGATCATGGCGTACTACTGCTGCAGACAGAACGGTTTACATTGAAACTTAAAAAACGCAATAATTTAAACGTGAGTTCGATCAAAAACATATTTTAAGTACTTAATGATAACCATCTGTGTTAACATAATATTATTAATTATTCATAAACTATACGAGTTAAAAATTTCAATCAGTTTCTATAGTTTTATACTGATAAAACATTTTGATTCTCTACTATTTTAAGTATAATACCACCGAAATTCTTATGTTAGAGAAACATTAGAAAAAAAATACCTCGGAACTTGCAGATCTTCATTGTTATTTTTTATTTAATAATTAATGTAATACGCGTATAACATATAGTGGACGTGTGTAGTTTAATTAATAATTATATCGGAAGATTGATCTTTAAAACAGAAAAAAATGATAGGCAGTTTGAGTACTAAATTGACTGTAAGAAATTTTTGAAATCCAATATTCCGGTACTGTTTTGACCACGGACTCGAAACACTGAAAATCTAACATTTTCGATGATGATGATGGTATACCTCTCTTAATATAATATATAGCTAGTGAAAAACAACAGTCACTCTATATTCAGTAAAATTTTGAAAAATATGTAGCATATTATGCTTTCTAAATGCGCAAAGTCGTTGCGGCGCAATAACAATTGAGGTTTCATTTTTGGGAAGACTAAAATTTTTATGAAACCACAAACACGCCTGCAAGGTTTCACCCCCGCGGCCACTAAAAACAATTTAAAGAACCGCCAAAAATATAGACGAATCGATAAATTAATGTTATGGTCGATAAATTTGAGGTTTTTTTTCAGATTTGACCATTTTTTTTTTTTTTGCAAACGGTTTCCGGCGTCTATTTAATGGTTAAACGGCAATTTAAATATTGTCATTAAATAGTCTGCGAGGTCCAAAATTGTATTTAGCCCCTAACCCAATTGCGCCCGTGTCAAGCCTTCATTTATGATGACGTGTGTGATACGTCAAACTCGCAAACTATTGCCTTTATAACATTTAACCAGCCGATTTCAGTAGGTGCTCGACAATTTTCGACGTCTAGAAAATTTCTCACGCCGGAAACTCTAAGAAAAACTGCAACCGAGTGACACACCGGATTCGTGAAACTATATCGAGCGCACATTGACATTGGCGCCCGTGGCAAGATTTTAAGTAAAATTCGTCGGGCAGTCGACTCGTTAAGTGTGCCGCGGAAAAACTGCGTGTCCTGCAGACCCGCGCAGCATAAATATTCGTACTTTATATCACATCGTTTTAAATACCGGCCGGTTATGAATTCCAATGGGTGGACGGCACTTATAATGATAATTAATAACACAGTCGCGGTGTTATTTCGCACGTATAATTTATGATTGCGTTCACAAGTCGCGCGCGGTAACCTCCATATTTTCATCGAAAGGACCGACCGAGATAATAGTATAGCAACAGTAATAATAATCGTGTCGGAAGTCTGCAGCAGAAGCAGCTCGCGGGAATGCTCGGGGCCCCCCGACCAAAAGTGGCCCACGCCTAACCTTGACCGCCGCCGCGCCGTTGTCACGCACACGCAACGATAACCAAGTAACCCACATTGTAGGTCCTAATGTCCGGTCAGTTACTTTCATTTGAATACTCGCACGCCGCATCACCGTACTTTTTCTCTTCTTCTTCTTCATTGTTTTTACTCGTCCGATAAAACGTACATTTTTCTTCTTTTTTTTTTTTCTATCGTTTTTCGCGTTGACCCGATTTTATCGTTCACCCGTGCCGCGCGCGGCGACAGCACATAGTGTTATACACGCGAGTCAAAAGTTATTTTATGTTCAGAGATCGTATATTAATCAGTGGCGGAACTAGACATTTTAATTAGACTGGGCCACTCATGAGAGTCAATTTTTTTATTACATTTAAAACAATAGATTCTTAGCAAATGTATACATTAACACGGAACCAATTAGCCTGGGCCATGGCCCAGTTGGCCCAGGCCATAGTTCCGCCTATGATATTAATAGTATAATCTAAGAATGTTCCACAATTTTTGTTCGGGCGCTGTTTCGAAATTTGTATATGGATAATAAAGGTACCGCGACGAGGCCGGTGGTGGTTAACGGGTTGAAAAGTTAAAAAAGTGAATCGGCACAGGACGCATCTGAAGAGATTTTACCTATGTTCGTCTACGTAATAAAAAAATCGCGTATCCGAATCGTATAACCTCTATCATATGGGCGTCACTATACAGAATTCGTAAATTAACGTAACGAGCGAAACTGCAATGAAGTTTGTTTTCGCGTACTTTAAATTTACATAAAATACACACGAATCTCCTGCATTTTTAAATTTAATCAAAGTATACATTTAGGTAAAACGGTTGGGAAAAGTTGATTGAAAACAGAACGTACAATTTCACAGTACGTTTTTAAGTGTCTGACTCAACCGAACTCGTTACTCCGATATCTGATGATTTCTTTAAAACTAAAATAACAGGAACCTGTTGATTTAGCTTAAAAACGGATTTTCGTAGGTACCGTAGGTGGTTTACCGTAAAACACAACAAGTACTCCGTAGTCCGCTTTGACTTGTTTCGAAAAGGCTCTCTTCTTTCGATGATCCGCGTTTGATATTATTATTTTTTTCCCCGCTGAACATACATCAAGAGCGACGAGTGCGTGTGTCACGACGTCGATTTCGACGACCGGGGGTTTTTTTATTTATTTCGTTATTTACTTATTTTTTTCTCCATCTCTCTCTCAGCACGAATTTCACTTCATAATTGGAACCGATACTTATACGCCTATGACACATAGTTGTCGGGAGAAAGTGCGCGCCGCGGTGAAATCATCTCGCTGACGACCTCATCGCATCGTAGTATAGATAGATAGATACCGCGCGAACGGTTGCACCGCGCACGGGTCCGTCGAGCGAATGACATTATAATAATGTTATGTGCCCGTAAAATACGTATAACGTACGGCGTTTGAAAAGCGTCCAACAGGTTCCTACGGTGTAATGCGATGGAAAAATATGTGTGCGTACGACGGATTTGATACTACAAATTCGCCAAACTACCGTTAAACTGCTGTATATTATACTATAGTATAAACGTGTTACAATACGTGTACGAGTTACACAAAATTTGCTGTCGGACAAAAATATTACGCAGTACTCATCTACTACTTTTTTATTAGGTAGGTACACCGAAAAATCTAAATGCGAGATTAGATTAGGTACTCGTAAAACGACCAATATATTCCATATATTATACCATTACGTTTTGTATAATATACGCGGTTCAATGGCATTGTAGCCAAACACAATTAACATGAAATGATGAAAAAATCAAAATTTGTTAAAAATACCAAATGACTATCATGAATAACAACATCGTTTATTTATCAAAACTATTGTGTTGAAATATTAAACGAGGTAAAAAGTGACCCTTTTATAGCCTACAGGTATGCGGCGACCATATAGTGTGTGGATTTTAGTGTGTCTGCAATTGCATTTTTAAACTGCAGATGTCAAAAATACACTATATCTGTTTTCATAAAGTTTACAACGTGTGTCAAATAATGTAACCCGCGTTAAGAAACAATACGATATAGTTAACTGTATATAACCTTATAACTTCAGTGTATCGACGAAAAAATCGGTTAGACAAATTTCGAGTCCTTAATAATAACGTAATATAATTATGGTCTGCGAGACGTAATGTAGCTGTTCTTACCGGCGTTTAAGTCTCCTGATTGTATGTTCTATATGTCCTCTCGGCCGATCGCTGCAGTGGCTGTTGGTAGAAATTTAACGTGACTTATAATAATATATATTATAATGAAAAATTGTTTAAAAAAAAAAATGTTCTCGGTCTACGGAATTGGCAGCTGTGTTGGATTTCCTTTTCGAACTGACGACGCGACTGACTGAAGGTAAATGGCCCCTGTGCCGGCCGCGACCGGTTCTATCATTCCGCCGATCCCTCCTTGAACTTGTTCCGGTCTCCGCGGGTGACCCACATTTCACGATCGCCGCGGCAGTAAACGCCACCACCACCTCCACCGCTACCATTACACCGCCGCCGCCGCATATTTTCCTCTTGCAGACGACGATTGGTGTACGATGATACGACCGACGTCATCAATATTGTATAAGGTAGATAGAGAGAGATAGGTGTATATGTATTTCTTTTGTGGCGGGGTAATGATTGTTCCTATATAGTCGGACTATATAGCACGAAGAAAATCAAAAAACTAATTAATATACGAAAAAAAAATAATGCATATATCGTATTATATGATGTGTATAATTAAAATTTAGCCTCCGCTTTTTTTAAACTATCTTATGTCTAGGTATTATACTTTAAGTTTCACACGACATTTCATCTCAGTTAAGGACGTAACGTATTGAAATTGCGTTTAAACTCGAAAATTGAAATTTAAGTCGTGTTCGTACACGAAATCGTCAAATCTAAAAAAATTCATTTTTTTTTTTTCTCTAAAATATTGTACACGAAACAACTACCTTCTGTCTATTAAAACGTTGATAAATGTATTGTAACTTTAATTCTGGTCAAGGTACCTATTTAAATGTACAAAAGGTGCGCCTATAATTTATTTTTGTTACAACCTATTAAACGTTTAATTTTTTTTAAATATATGAGTAAATATTGTAAATTCCTGTTTGGTTTCGTCAAATTTTTTGATTGGCTATAACACGACCGAAATACGATCATCATGACCACCTCTACATATTATCATGATTCACATTTAACAAAATAAATATGAAAAATTACCCTATGGGCCATACTATAACTCGTCTATTACATTAATACATGTTATGTCGTAATAGCTATTATAGCAATAATCACGAATTTTACTTGTAGATATCTGGTACGTATATTACAAGAGTAGGTAGGTGTACCCGACAAACATTTGGTGCACGATGCACATTCGTAGTTTCGTGTGTATACTAAAATATTTAAATACCTATAGTTTTAAACGAATTGAACGGATTATTTCTCTTTGGTTGCAGCAGGTTATACGATTGTATAGTCATTTAAAACATTACTGCAGTTCTAAATGTACTATAAATTCTTTATGGAAAATTTCGAATCAGTAGAATTACCATCAAATGTGAATCGAAAAACTAAGTAGATATTATACCTAAGTAAAATTGATGAAAACTATACACGTCATGTTTGAAGTGTTAAAAATTGTCAACACAATTTAAATAACAAATTATTTACGTAAAATGTACCCATATGAATAATAAAATATAACGTGTATATATATATACATATACATATATTCCAGATTACTCTAAATAAAGTCTGATAATTTTTTTTTTTTTTTTAATTTGATACCTATATATGAACAGTCCAGAATTTTAAAAAAATAAGTGATTTAAAAGTTTAAATAAAATCTGAATTCAAATTTGTATGGTAAAATCAAAACTTTTTACTGATTTATAATAGGTATAGAGAATAGGGAGAGCCTTGAAATTTAATTAATACAATTTAAACGGCAACGTATGTTACTTACTATTAATTACGTGGTTGAACATTTACGGAAATCGGATGTTTATACAATTATTGTAAGTAATAAAATATATAATAAATAAACATTTTCATTCATTAAATACGAGTTCGGAAAATGTTCATTTTTGAGCTAAATATAAAACTTTAAAGTTGCGTTATAATTATGTAGGTTTTGTTAAGTAAACCACGTAGTTTTCAAATTTAACACTCGAAACTTTTACATAAGTTTTAAAATATACTTTTTTTATATGGCGTTAAAACGTTTTGGAAGTATTTTTTTTTTTTTTTTTGCCATTATTCATCGAGCTATTATATGTTGTCAATGTCATTATATTTTTGTTGATGGCAACAACAACTCTTCCAAATATTATTCAAACGATTTACACATTATTGGAATGGATGACTTAAAAACGTCATTACATTTTTAGATAAGTTTGAGCCAAATATAAAACTTCAATGATATTACAATTTTTTGAGTTGATATTAATGTTTCACTAAGCTTTTTTTAATACACATCTTAACTGAACTAATTAGCTAGGTATATATTAGCATAATACCATATCTGTATGATAATAATGAATTAAACTTATTATCAACTTGTCGAGTCCATATAAATTTGTGTTATAGATACTCTCAAAAGTAAAAAAAAAATACGTATTCGTTAATATTTTGAAATTGAGTTCTTCTCTATTGTTCTATACGCTCAAACGAGATGGTTTTTTACAGATATGATTTCGTGTAAATATTGTATTATTTTTGTTCATATTAATTATTATGTAACTTATTTGCATAATCGTCATTAGATATTTTACGAGAACAACCATTGTTTCTTCGTTACACTTTTTACATTATACAGTATACTGCAGATGTTAAACTATATGTGGTGTGATGAAATATGATTGCTAGTTAACCAGTGGACAATTAACGAGCGTTGCAGACGACGATAAACAAACGCAAATTTGCGATTTTTCGTTGTTTTTACTTCCTCGTAGTTTGAACCTCATATTGTTATAGAGTGCGGATGAGTATATGTGAATGACTATGACGGTTTCTTTATAATTCTTTTCTGTAATAACTATTAACAAAAGAATTTGAAAACAATGGTACAATAGTCAGTAGTCACAGAATTGCATAATATGTAGGTATTCCATATTCCTGAATAAATGAGCAATTACACTTATGCGACATTTAAATAATAGCTGGTAAATTATATAATAAATTGTTTATAAGCCACAACAACAATTTTTTCATTTTATTTTAACCATTAACATTGTATTTATTTTTAGGCTTTATTAGAATAATTTTAAAAAGTGTATGAAAAGCTTTGGGTTTTCGTTTGGATGTAACCATAAGCACTTTAAGTACAGATTTTCGAATTGAAATTTCAATCAATCTAAGTAAAATTTAGGTATACATAATATAATATTATTTAAGAAATGTATTTACGCGTTTTATCGCCGTTTGTAAACAAATACATTTTTAACTTGCAGTGATCATAAAACCATTTTTGAAAAGTTCCTGTTACATACTCAATAATATATTTCTTTTATTTTTATTCATTGCTGATTTTACAAAATTATTACACTCTAAAATACTACTTCTCGTTTAACGTGATTATCAGAAAATAATTGTTTATACCTGTAAATCGTTTTACCAGTGTAGGTTACTTGTTGTTTGTGTAAATGATAGCCAGTCGTTCCGGTTCAAATGCGATGGATCTGCAAGTTCTGTATGTATTGTGTATTGTATCAAATGCAGTAATAATAATTGAAGTGATTACCGAAAAAAAAAAAAGTAACATGAAAAATAGTCTCCAAATTATCCATTTAGTCCCGTTTTTTAGTACTTATATTTTGACTAACGCTATAATAGTCTCTAAATAACTAAATGTCTACAATGATAATGATACGTTTATTAATACTGTTTTTTATACCATATTTGATATCTGATATATATTTCTAATAAACATACAGTCTACAGAATGTACAGTACAATATGCGTGGTAATAAAACAAGAGCAACACAACCTTCATAAAATTTAACTTAAAATCTAAGACTATAGGATCAATTCAAATCGTGTTTACTATAGGTGCTTGAAAAACTTACATAGCTGAATTTGTATTATGACTGCTTGATTTTTTTTTTTTTCATACTTTTTAACTTTTAGAATTCAGAGGCCTGTAATTTACTCAAAACTTAAAATATATCAAAATACAAGTCGTATATTTTAAAAAAAATTACAGTTTTCTATTAGTTAAATAAATAAATCAACTATATAATATGCGTTGATAGTATTTGCTTAATCTTCTGCACGTACACAGCTACAGCAAGTAGCCAAATAAATGTCAGCAATCAGTCGATTGGTTTCAAAATTACAAAACAATCAAGTAAACAATTATAGAATATATAGTTCCGTCCCCTTTTCCATTTTAGAACGTTGTTAAACAAAATGCGTGTAAAATTAGGCGTATAATGAATAGACTCGTAGATAATAAAAATATGTACAGGTACATTGATAACTTGAAAAATATTAATTAATCTGAATAAATAAAAAAGTGACTTAAATACAAGTCTGATTTTAACGTATTTTTTTTTTAAAACATGTAATAAACATATGTTTTAATTTTAAACTGTATGACAATTCAATAAATTGTTATGAATTCTCGTAAAAACAAATAAAAAAATCAACTAGCTTATAGAGTTCAAATTTCCTAAAAAAACACTCTGTAAATCTACCTATAATAAACACTGAAGTTAAACATATGTATTATACTATCTATTTATAGTAAATCAATAGTATATATTTTATCAATTCTTAGATTTGTTATTGAACACAAAAAACTCTTAACCTGTGATAATAATACTTAGAACAATATTATATAATAATTATACTATTAATATAGTAGATTAAGATAGTTGAGGTGAACAAAATATTTTATGATTAGATATCGGTTTTGTAGTTTAAATTCTTAAAGAGTTAAAATGCATTAACTTTATGTACAATGTACATGTTTTAAAATTAAATTATATAATATATTCTAGGTTATAGGTACTATTATTATATAGGTATTATTAATTATATATAATATTAGAATATGCACTAAGTTTAATTTAAGAGTTAAAACATTCATTCTACCGTTATAAAACTTTTAGTACGAACCACACGATACATGAAAATATGCATATTATAGAACAAGAAAAAACGTTTAAATATGTCTATATTTATTTATGGGTGATCCACCAAATTTTTGTCACGGGTCTGAGTGCGGAAGACGCGTGATTAGACTTGAATGCTTATATATTATATTATTTTTCATTTTATTAACAAATCCTGCTGCACCGGATGGAGTCACGATTAACTGGATAAAAAAATCTAAGATTTATACGCGCATAGGTATAAGTATAATGTATATATATTTTATATTTATATATAATAGGTATAACCCTGGGGCGTATTCAGGAATTTTCCATTCTTGAGCAACAAAAAAAATATTTTAACAAAATAATCCTTAAAACGAAACATCGTTAACGTAAATAACAAATAATCCTTTAAACCTTTTAAACGATCCTTCAAAACAAGAACATATTAACTTTACAAATATGCGGACACAAATATCTCCGGCCTGGGGAATCGCCCACCGTGGCCCCGGTTATACTGTTATCTATAGGTAACTAATGCACCAAGTCACTTTTTTGTACCTGTAATATTATGCTTATAGCCAGAGATTAGAAAAATATTTTTGAAAAAGAAAAGTTTTTTAAAAAAATGTAACGGCATATAATATACGGTTAGTACCTATACTGAAGCAACTTACACGTTTTCAACTTCTGGTTTAAACTTGACCATGCACGCCCGACAGTTCATAAGTACAGGTTCATACCGAAAAGATAAAAAAAAAAACTGAACTGGCATTGATAAACCAGTTTTTAATCACCTATAATATTTTAAGTTTTATCATATACAACTCTATAAGTATTTGAATTCACAACCGTATCCGGAATTTCAAATGCAATGTATAAACTTTTGAAATTCAATATCAAGCGTATAAATATGGTTCGAATTAATTATATTTAAAATATTAGAAAAATATTTAACATGATTTTGACGTACGTATATAAGTAGGTACTAAATGTTTGAAACATGACAGCTGTCTCATGGATGATTATTTTTAAAATATCGTGGTATGGTATTGAAAGAAATACGTCAACAGTAAAATTATCGGACTGTTTCGAGTCCATATTATTAAAAACATTTAAAAATACAATTTGAAAATTCTTCATACACAGAACATTTCGAGTAGGATGGGTTCCTAACACCATGTCAATAAAATACAGTAGGTAGTAACTACTACCATAGATTAAATATACTACGCATGGATATAAAAATAACTAGATATAATAATTATATTTACAATTATTGTATATATCTATATGCTACTGCAGCTTTGTTTAAATATTTTTTGGACATTTTCTGGGAGGTTCAACGTAGAAGACGTAATAACGCTATACGCTTGAAATCGAAAACTTGCACTTGCTTACAAGTTGATAAGACAATTTTTCGTTTAAAATGCCCTTCCATCCAATTTCTTTAAAGAAAATAAAATTCTAAATCCAATTTTCGCATAATTTTATTATGTGTATAATATTTTCATAGTTTGTTTGCTAATTTTTTAATTGTTATTTAATTTTGTCCTGTACATCTAGTAATTTAATCATCTAATAATTGAACTCTCATCTCCGCACAGCCATTGGCTTGGAGGTGACCGACTCTTTGATTATACCCTATGTGATTTTTATCTAATGTTTATACATAGGTAGTTGGAATTTAATAAATTATTACTATGTATTACTAAATGCTCCTATTATGATTCGACTTCTTTGTACCACAAATATCGATGCTTCTTAACTCTATATTTAACTAACCAAATATTTATTGTTAACTATGTTAATGTAAGTTTTCCTGCGTACCTACTCTATTTAAGTGATTGTTATTCATTATTATTGACCACTGCAGTCTATAAGCTAATTTTCTGTTGTCGGTTAGACCACGTCCGTTATACAAATAAAATAAAAATAATATGACATCTGTGCGTTATATGTTGTTCTCCACATTGGCGTTGTTTTACATAAATACCTAAATGCAGTTATAATTCTAAATCAAATGGTATTGACCTTCCTGTGTTATATACGTATTGATTATGCTGTCGAAGAGTATCTCGCGCGTAGTACGAGTCGATGCAAACAATTTTGTTTCGTGGAACGAGAGAAAGCGATCATAATGACTTTCTTCAATACCCAAAGACCAGATACCATACGTCGGTATAATATTATAATAATGGATGGTTAACTTCTTTTTTTTTTTTTTTCTTTTTTTTTTTTTATGATTATGACAAATAAGAAATTCCTTCGGAAAACCCAGTGCGAATCATACGCGCGCGTATTTAGCAGCTTTCTTGAACGCACACATATATGCTAATCACGACGATCGGTATCATACGTTTAGTACCTATTTCAATAGAAATATCTACATAGATAAAAGTTATTAACCTATGGCTAATTACTAATTCGGTGGGAATAATGAGAATTAATTTTCAAAAATATTCACTACCTACCCACAGAAATAAGTAACTTGTATTTTATACTTTATAATATAATACATATGTTATATAACACTAATTAGGTATTTACATAACTCTATTTCATTTGATTTTTTGTGAATACGGAATTTATACAAGTTATAACAATATTTTCCAATAACTTATACGCATAAGAAAACTACCCACTTATATTAAATTAAAGTTAATAAAGGCGAATAAGGGTGCACACAAAACTAAAATTAAATTTTTCCGACTAAGTAGTATATTGTATAAAAAAACTTCAAATAAAGTACCGGCTATGGCTATAATTACCAATTTTTTTTAGGTAGATACCTATCATAAGTAAACAAATGTAAAATCAACACATCCCTCACTACGCTCAAAATCTAAAAGGCAAAAATAACGATGTAAAAATTTCTATAAATCAAAATTCTGTGCACCGATTTACCAAATATTGTAACCGCGTATAAATAAATATTATGTTGCTTAGATCATATTAAAGTTTCAAGGCTCCAAACTGAAAATGTGAAAAATTCAAAACATTCGGCGGAAGACTTGACAATTTCGACTTTAATATTTTTATCATAATTCAAAAATGTTTTTTTCAAATCAATACATATGCTCAGAAACTATTTAAATTACATATTTAGGTGTTATAATGATGAATGTATAAATTGAACAGAAACATAAAAAATTAACTATAAATTATATGCGATAGCCTATCATAGTAAATACGTACAATTTAAGATAGAAAATTGTGTTAACAAATTTAATAGACATTTTTTATTAATGAACCAAAATGACCATTATTGCGAAACTGTTTGAAACCTAAACAATTGTATAAACATGCAAAACCTATAACTATTGTGTAAAATTGGTTTTAGATTGGATATGTATAAAATTTTTATTTTAAATCTTCCAGAGAGCTATATGTCTATACTTTCATATCCTGTAGTGAGTGTGTGACCAGGTGAGTCAGCATTGATATAAGTTCCGGATTTAAATTGTGTAATACATGTAGGATTTTAAACGTAACAATGAATCGATGGTCAACGTACGACTTGTTTATTTTTAATTGATTTGGTTGATGATTTTTATTGGATCTGATTCAACGTTTGTGTGTGTAGTATAAGTACCGTTTAGCGTAAATTCATTAAAAAAAATTGGGAGGGGAAGGCTAATACAAAAAAATTTGCTATTTAGACTATATTTTCGCCTAATTCAAATTTTTGAAATAGCTATAATAGTGGTATGAGGGGCTTAGCCTCTTTATTATGGAAAAAGTTTAAAAATTAGTTGTTCATTTGTTTTACAGACGGTTTTGCATCGTTATTGTTGTTTATTTCGTCATTTCTTTTTTTTTTTCGCAATAACAACTCCGAAAGTTGTCCTAAAGCGACTTTGCCACCTCCTCCTTGAAGATGCCTCTGTCTATGGGAACTATATAAATAAATACCACAAATCGTTTGTTTATTCTTTACCACATTCACATATTTTAGCGTATACAGCATATAATATTGCTTATAATATATATATACATATAAATAGATTTGTGAGGACATGTTTTGAAGTTGGAAAAAAAAAACCATACTATTATAGTTATTCTCCCACGCACTCAATATTGGTCGTGGAGATTTTCCAAGTATCCGGTGTATTTTAATTTTCAGCCAAATATTATTACGTTTAAAAAATTTGATAACCGTGAAAAATCGGCGTTAACCCTCAACCGCACTTACTGCATGCGTGATGTTTACGTTGTATTTTTCTAATGAAGTGAACGACTTTTTTTTCTTTTTTTTTTCGATTAGACATACTATTATTATAAGGCATAATAATAACGTATAATAATAATATTAAGCTATATAATATTATCAACCTAGATTACAAGCGATAGCGTTGTGGCATGCGATCATTCCGTATTATACCGTTATGAAGCTGACCCACCTGTGTACTTAAGTGTGCGTGTCTTCTAACGAGCGCCTGCTACACGCATTCCATTCCTCTCACCCAAAAAAAAAAACATCCATGTACGATAGTATAATAACGATTATAAATGTATATTTATTACATTTGTACGTGTATTATTGTACTTATCGCCACCGCGTCGAAACTAATATGAGTAGTCTCAGAAGTACAATAAGTCTAGGTATATATTATATTATACTATCTGCAAAAAAAAAATCAATTTAAGTTTTTCAGGAGAAGCAATAAACGAAAATCGCAGCGCTTTTATAGAAATCGCTTTTACGCTGCGTATCGGTCGGTGGGCTGTATAATAACATTCGAGTTTATAATTTTTTGTCAATTTTTTCAGTTGAAAACTATAACGCATAATAGGTACGCATTTTAATTTCGTTTTACTATTAAATCTGTGGTGTACGACTTCTATACGACTTTGAAACCACAAAGTCGGTCCTTGGATGCGTACCAAAAAAATAATGTGCGAAAATGATCCAAGTCCAGTTATGGATTTAGTATGGATTAGATTGAACGACGCACGATTTGAGCACTGTGAACTTGGATTATTGTGCGTTTTGTTTAAAACATTACTTATAGGTATTGTAGGAAATAGGTTGATCATAATGAAAGACGCAGAGTACAATTTTGAAGTATCTAAACCTCATTTTTTGCAAAAAGTGGATTTAGATCGTTATACGGCTCTCTGCTGCAGATTATTATTATTTAGTATATATATATATATGTAGGTATATATTATCTATAGTACGTACTTTTCACATAATTTGTTGAGATTTTTTGTGATATTATAGATGAAATTTGTAATATCAAATGACAAATTTACTGTTTTCGTTTATCTAAAAATTTTCAATTACAAATGAGACGAAACGCGTAAGTATCTACTGTGAACATACGCACAATATTTATCATATTTCATGCTAGACTTATCATATACTACATATAAGTATAATATATTTTACAGAAACTAGTATAAAAAGTATAATATATACTTTACAGAAATAAATAAACCAATTTTTTTTTTTTTTTTTATCTGAAATGTATCAGTGACGTATTCAAGAACCGGGGAGGAGGCGTGGAAGATTCTATAAGAATTATTAATTCATATTTTAATTTAATATTTTATTTTACGCTATGTATTTTGTTTATAACCATTACATATCGACAAAAACAATATTTAGCAACTTTAATTTATATTTTAGGTATAAATGATAAATGTTTACCAAAAAATTTAAAATTCGAGGAAAACGTAAAAAAGAAATTTTGTAGTTTAATTAAGTACTTTGCCGTATCTGCCTATCTCGTATATACTTGTAGAAAGTTACAGTCAGTATATACTGTATCTATTGATAAGAACTACTACTTATTTACATTAGACTAAAAACTATGTCATTATTAAATTTCTTCTACTCGTTACAGCTCTTTTAAACAGCAAAAAAATTAGCCAACTACTAAATAGTTATTATAGTTATTTTTGATTTTACTTTAATTAAAAATATATTATAATATAGGTTCACTTATTGTGGGATGATTTGAAGACGATTAAATGTTTCCAATTTATTTTTTCTTGTGCCATACTTACATATACGTAAAATGTATTATGTCCATTATGCGTTGTACTTCGCATAAAGTTGATTTTAAATGTTTAAACATGTGTATTTTTCTATTAAATTATATTTACCTATATAGTATCTATTGATAGTCGTATTTTATTAAAATACGACAAACACTATCCTGCAATCTAAAATTTTGTGTGTAGATACAATTTTTAAAGAAATTTCACATAATATTGCCAAACATTAAAAAATTATTGTCTTGAATGTAAACACTTAAACTCGCAAGTACACCTATAATCCAAAAATGTAACCCTATTTTACTAAGTTTTTTTTTTTAAATTGTTATGGATGGTAAACCGTTAAAGTAAACCGAGTACATATACTGTATTCCGTAACTTAAGTTTACAACGCTATCAATAACCCTCCAATCATTTTTCTATAATATTTTCCCACCTACATCGGGTTACCTGACAAACTCGGTCGACTGGTTTTTTAATACAGTCAAAACACACCAAACACCTTAACTGTGCAGTAAACAGTTATAGTGTGGGGTTATTTTTAAAATAGTGTATTACTTATGCGACTGCAATATCAAGTTGATGAAATATCATACTATGATACTTACATAATATTGTTAAAATTTAAAAATAACACGATTTTAAGTAGGTATTAACGATCAAATACAATAATAATTCACAACTTGTAATGACTTTGCAGTACCTAGTGCAAATACCCACTCGAATATTCTTAATTTCTTTAATAATTTTTCCATGACAACAACCTATTAACAATACGTTGTTGATTGTCATTATGATATATTTCAATGGTAATTATTACTAGAGCACGTTTGTTATTACTTAACATGATAGACATGATTAAACATTTCGTTAAATCAATGTATACTTTCAAAATAACTCCTTTACCCGTAAGGTTTGAAGTACAAATTTTCATTACCTACTGTACCTAGTAGGTAATTATACGATTTTTCGCGCATAAACTCAACAATACTTTTATTATTATTAGTATTAATAAAATCTAGTACAGACTTATATAACCTACATTAAGTGAAAAGGAAATCTGTTGTTTTTCTGTGGTATTTAATAGTGACATTTTTTAGCAAAAATTGTAATAAAACTGCTATCGAACATACTATCTTTATTTCAATCATATTATAATTATTGATAACATCAAATGCTAAGTAAGTGAATACAATGAATTTTTTTCATACATTTTTTGTAATCGTCTATAATAATGTCTAGATTTTTTCAATCTGAAATCTGGCCACAAAAAATAGTGAAATTTTTAATTTGTAGTACCGTAATTGATGTGTACCTATCTCAATTCTTAAAAGGTACAGTATACTTATAGTAAATAGTGAATAATGGTTAAAAGCAATGTATGAGCAAAATTTTCAGATAAATAATTTTTATTATTGTACACACTATTCTGCACGTGCGTATTAATCGGGCAACTTATTTTAAAACCTCAAAAATAATTAGATTTTAGGTATATACCTATATCTCTGTTGATAGTTTATTTTTATATTTTTGTTATCACTCTGACTATTATTGACTATCGTTTAGAAAACAAATATTCCATTAAGAATAACAGTAGTTAAAATTATTAATAAATGTATCATTATTAGTTATTAATCGTTTAATTTTATACCGCGCTTTTTACAGCAAATTGCAATCATTCAAAATTTTTTCATAACAAATATATACATAAAAAATATGAACATTGAAATGTATTTATGTCTAGGTATAGTTTTTAATTAAAAGATTATTAAAATGTACTTTACTGTAGACTTTGAGGCGGCTGGTATACAAATAAATAATTTTATTTAATAGTATAAAATTATTGTAAAAAATGTAATATTGATTAGCCGAAATTATACATTAACACTATTACTTTAACTTTTTTTTTTAGTATTTTACAACACTTTTAATACTTTTCAGTTTTCATTACCTTTTTTTTCGTCGTCAATTTAATTACAGTTTACATTTTTCAACGTTTCAACTGTAAATCAAACGTTTCTCCAAAACTTTAAAATTTAAATTATAATTATATGGACTTCAAAATTTTCTTCCGCATGATAAAAGCTATTATAAAGTAATAAAAGGTATTAAAATATATTTAAAATTATTTTTAATAAATGCACTAATCAATAATCTACTATATAAGTTTACATCATTAATATTAAATCTGGTCTTGTTTTAGCAAAATGTATGCAAAATATTATTGGCTATACGCGTTGGTACCTAATAAGAAAAACCACGCAACATCCTTTTTAATTTATAAATATTGTAATGATTATAATTTTTAATTAGTATTTTTTTTTTTTTATAATCTTAAACGTAATAAGTACCCTTGTCGTACGCATATAATATAAATTGCATTCAATATTTTTTTATAGGCGTTCAGTTTTACCGTTTTTCATGAAAGCCAAATAACTGGTAATGGAATTTAAAAATCACCATAAACAGGTTTTTATTGATACACAGGTAGATAACCGTAATTGCGAGCTTCTAGTTTCTAACTCTGATAAAAATATTATTGAAATTAAAAAATGATAATAATAATAAGAAACAAGAGTTGAGTAAGTATATGATTTATAAAATTTAAATGATTGAAGAAATATTGCCATTACGGCAAAGGAATTGTTTTGTTTGTAGTATACTGCAGTGTTTGTGTTTATACTGTCGAAAAATTTTACATAATTATTTGCAGAAAATAATATGTTTTACATAGGTGATATATAGTGATTTATAAGTATAATATTGAATTCTCGATTTCTTGCAATTCAATCATAGTCTATGATTAATAATTAACCATTCAATTAAAGTTCGTTATAAAAAAATTATACATCCGACTTTTGTTAAATGTCGTCTATTTCATGCTATACAACCTAATTTTATAGTTACCAAGTAAATAAAACACGAATTCGTCTCCCATCGTTGTAGGCCATTTGGCCTCCTAATAATCGATCAAATTTACACGGAATATGCAGGACTATAAAAACATAATAACTTCTACGAAAATACTCTTACCACTTATACCGACTGCTGTTTAAAATTTCAGTTTTACGAGAAGTAATTAGATATGGAAATTAAACTAAGGAAATCATTGCGGTTTTATTTTTCATTGCATCTATATACATATTAAACTATTTAATTATGTTTGCCTAATGCGGTTACAACGTTACGTTGATTATGTTTTCAGTTCATTAATTCAATATACGACTATTATTATTGTATACTATTTATTTGTGTTTGTTTTTTATTATTTAAATTGTTTTATTAACTATTGAAGCAATATAGTCATGATAGATAGGTATTTTTTAAGTATAACGTACACTATAATTTTTTTTTTTTTTTTTAATTAATACATAACGGCGCTTCGAACGGATAATGAAAACACCTACCTACTTTATTATTGAATCTAATTTTTAACACACTTATCAGTAACTACAATTAATGTACATTCTTCTGCACAACTTTCTTCCAATAATATTTATGTTGTGTGAATTATATCTCACGGCTGTATTTATTGAATTCACATTTTATTTTAAATATGAGACCAAAAAATTATGTTAACTACGTATAAACCGGTATGCGGTATTATGTAAATGCGTATTACATCATTAACATTGTAGGTAGAATCCGGATGTCGATGTTCTAAAAAACTTTAGAAAACTATCAATGGCATTAAGTATACTTTGAATTTAAATCATGAATACCAAGTTAAAAACAACATTATAACTAGGGCAATTGCCTATTGGGTATATAATGAATACGAGTAGTACCGAATACTGTTTATTTAAGTAGGCAATACGCAAAGTTTTGGATTTGTAAGTAATGTTTTAAAGAATTATTGAAATTTAATTTAATTTTAAATTTTTTTTGGCGTTTGTAAAGTTCGTACAGTATTCAGCAGATTTTTGAGTGTATACATTCATACATACTACAAAAATAAACAAACCGGCAACCGCTATTCATCATAATTATTTATACGCGCGTATACATACCTACTACCTAGTACTTAATAATTATAACTTAGAGAAGAAAAGAGTCATTACATCTATTATTTACGCCAATTGATCAATTCCGTCGCATTTTTAGGTCTGCTGTGAGTATACACAGTGTTTAAATAGTTCAAAATCTCTATTGGTCGATCGATATAATTTGAAATATTTGTAAACACTAACCAAATTATTCTCTACAAAGTAAATGGAAAGTCAATAAATATTTAAAGTAATTACATAAGTATAATACAATTACTGTTATAAAGATGTTTAGTCAAATTTCAAGGCGATTTACCTATATTTTCACTTCGTACTGCACTATTTTTCTTTATAGTTTGGCCACGTTTTTTTTATTATACTTTGACAACTTTTAAAGATTTACTGTGAATATCAGCTGTACCATTATATAATACAAATGCAAATACTTATGATGTTTACTTAACATTGTTTAGTTAAATTATTCTAGAAAAAGTTCTTATTACAAACTTATAAATTATATATTTTACAAAATTGTATGAACTTCCTCGTTGTTTATAAAAGCTCAAAGATTGGTTTGAAATACTTTGTTAAATGTATACTTTTGTATTGACTGTAACATAATATTGTAAAGTGCGTACTAGGGAAATCGTGGTCGAACAAGAAAATGTAGATAATCATATAAATAATCGCACAAATATTATTATTATATACTTTCTGCTTTCATCTGCACGCGGCCGTATAGCTATAATCTTCATTGGACATTTTGAACAATGAATGAATATTATTTGTCATTATTTGTCGCCGCGAGAAATTCAAAATCAGGTCAGTGTGACGGGAAAAAAAACAACTATTTAATATTTAAAAAATGTCACATAGGGGAGGAGTGTCTAAGATGACATACTGGCCAAGATGACATAGCAACAGTTACTCGAAACATATATGATATAAAAAAAAAGTTTTCACTTGGAAGCTTGGTAACACTCTACCGATCTATTATCGGTATGAAGCGACTTGTTGCATGTACGAATTCAAGATAAAAATTAAAATGAATTTTTTGATAATGAAAATTTTTACAATACGTGAAATTCATTGCTCGTTTTGAATTTGAATTTTACAGTTTTAGAAAAAATCAACTATACCTATGAAAAGTACATGAAAAGAGGTAAGTAATGATCTAATAGTTGATATAATTACAGCATTTTTCATTCGGTTTATATCACTTTGAAATTATCATCTCATTTGTCCAAGACGACATACCACTTTTCGTCCAAGACGACATAGTACTGATAAGATTTTATTTCATTACAATAGTTCGAAATTTGATTCAATCATCTCAATTTATCTGCTTTGGACTTAATATAGGTCGTAATCATGGGTCGTCGATATAAAAGAATATCAGATCGAGGCTCGTGGACGGAAGAAAACATGAAGAAAGCGATAGCGGCTATTAGAGATAAGAAAATGGGTTGGCAGAAAGCTGCAGATACTTTCAATGTTCCTCAAGCTACTCTTCGTAGGAAGTGAGTAAATCTTGACTTGACTTATAAAAAGAACAAAAATGAATTTTCTACAAATATTTTGTCTTCATTTGCGCGTGCAGAGTGATGAAGCTTGTATTTATTGTAACACCCCGTACAAATGGTCAAAAAAGAAAGAGAAGTGGAATCAATGTCTCTCATGTTCGAAGTGGGCGCATACTTTATGCGCAGGAATTTCATATTACGACGATTTTGTTTGTGAACTGTGTGTTTAAATTTATATTTCGAATAATAAATATTACCTACTATATGGCGAGGCTACACGCCTACACATCGTATTGGTGTATATTTATAGTTTTACGATGGTCAAAATAGTTTGCAAATCCAAAACCACGAGTGTGTGCATATCCATTTATATTCTACAATATTATCAAACTACCTATATTCTGGTATTCAAATGTGCGCAAAAACTATAATGAATAATATGCATTTTACGCGGACGATATGATCATACGGGAAACTGCAGAACTATTTAAATTGTATTCTATTTGTATTATTCCGTGTATGTCATAAAGATATACAGGTAGGTAGGTATATTTTTTTTCAACTAAGTGCGAGCTCGTAAAAAAAAAAATAAAAAAGCATAATACCTGTATAATATAATACATCATAGTCACGGTTGAAAAAAGGCGCAGTATTGTACGTGGACACGAATACTATCCGCTTAAAAAAAAAAAAAAAATGTGAACAATTAATTTGGTCGTAACTCGTATGCCGTATGGAATTTGGAATTTATTTTTGGTGAATAAATCACAACGTATTATAATAAAATTAATATAAAGTAGGTAAGTATCTACTTACATCATCATAGTGTTGAGAAATTTCTAGATTACTGTATTCAGATAAAAAATATTTTCTACTATATTATCGAGCTCTTTCAGCTCGATTTAACTATCTTAAGGTTAAGTGTCTGTATGGACGCATAAGGTTTACGACTCTTAAATATAACAGTCGATAGAAATGTAAAATGTAGGTACATTTGTTTTTACGGAAAAAAATATTGGAAGTAAAATATATACTTTATACTATAGCGTGGGGTTCCTTATTAACTGTTTTAACTTATTGTTATAGCTTTGGTAAAATATTGTTTGAACAGGTTTGATATTACAACTCATTTTGAACGGTGCTGGTTTTTAATTGTTTGATAAAACAACAAAACGCGGCGACACTTTCTCAAGAAGTACTTACAAATTGTTTCTATTTTTTTTTAAGAAAAAATGTATACCCTTCTAGGGAGTTCGTCAAGCCAATTTTCGAATTTCGCACACTCGCAAATAACAAATGAATTCATTTGGGATATTTTTAAATTGAATTATTTTATTTCTTATACAATAAATTCAAAATCGGAAAAACAAGCGCTTTGTAGAATATTTTTACACATTTTTTTTGTGACAAAATATATTATGTCGATAGAGTACAATGATTGATCATCCCGTCGTCGTCGTCCTCTTCATATCGAAACCGTATAATATACCTGTATAATATGCGTGTATTAAAAATACAATAAAAACGTTTTACCGAATCTCGTCGCTGTCGCACACACGAAAGTAGAACGCCGGAGTATGAACAAATAGTATTTTTTAGTTTAAAAAAAAAAAGTGATTGGAATCGAGTTGATTAAAATTCTATTCTGCGTAGCTGCATGATGGTTTCGGTGATTAAAAAACCCATTCCACTATTTGAAACGTATATACGTTTGTCAGGGGCGAGCATAAAAAAAACGCACGGCGCAGTGTGTACCTATAATACTGTAGGTAAAATAAATACACGACCTGCTATGAGTTTGTAAACAGAAGTAGCGAATATTAGTGATTGGTACCTCCTAATTAATATCATTACATTTTCGTCTCGTCAAATTTAGTTGAACTTATTGAAAATGAATTTGTTGTTTTGTCTACAGAATCAAAGTATTTGAGTTGTTTTACAATCATGCCGCTACTAGACTCCACTAGGGGCCCTGATGCAAACAAAGATCCGAACTAAGAAACAAATTTCAAACAACAAAAATGAGTTGGCATAGGAGGTATACACGAATCATGTTTTAGGTAGCAAAGAATATATTGTATGTTTTTTTTTCTGCAAACACTTTTTAGGGCATAAGAAACGCTCCGATTTCTAAAGTCTTTTCGGAAATTATGGACTGAGCTAGTGCTTTGAGAGGTCTCAAATTAAATTTGAGAGTTCAAAATTGAAAACAGAAGAAAATCCAAGCAAAATTTAAAGAAAAATTTTAAACATTACGTTAACGTATTTTTTGACCATAACTTCCAATATCACTACCCGGAACTAACTGAAACTCAGTATTAATATAGATAAAATACAAGTTTATATACATTAAGTACGCATTAGAATAGAAAATCGCGTTTATGTAGTCTAGGTTAAGTTAGGTGTCTACCTATATTGTTTGTATGACGGCACATTGACATTTGACACACATTGTACTTCTGTAGGTAATGATTATTTTGGTTGCAGAATAGGAGTCTCAGTTTGGTTAGTACTCACTTAGTAACATACTTTATATTTATTTGTGAAACAATTTAGATACCACATGAAAATGAATTTTAGCATCATCTGTACGAGTAACTAACTAAAGTTCATAATTCTTTTCTGTTCTAAATTAATACAATTTAACAAATAAATCAAATGCCAAAGACAAATCGGTCATAAAAAGTTATTTTTAATCATACGTACAGAATTTAATATTAATATTTCTAATCAGCTCAAAATATTATGAACAAAAACCTAACCTAGGTGTTTAAAACAAAATTGATTTTGATAAACACCCAAAACAATTCATTAGGATGAATTTTTAAATTTGACCAATTTTGTACAGTTGCTGTGTTTTTCGGCACAGTATTTAGCATTGCCTTTGACTTGCCACCATTCAGATACCCTCCAAAATGGTTTATTTGAGGAACCGTGCTGATAATCTTTTACCAAACGTTGCATGTTTTGTATGATTAATGATAATCGACACACGAGCATCTGGACGCATGGCATACCGGCCGCTAAATCTTCCAGTTGATCCGATAATGATTCATCAGTTGCATCGTCTACCATTGACTTGATCTGAAATGTGTCCCAACACATAAAAACCTATACTTCTTTATACAGTTTTCAAAATTTTGTCATCAAGTTGAAATTAATAAAAAAATAACGACAAACGTCATGTAAAACATGAAACCATTTAGATACCTAATAATTATTTGAGGAGTTTTTCAGTTACAGTAGTATTACGTAAATTTACAATATTTACCAGATTTTTCTTTATTTTTATGCTAATAATTGGAATCAAATTGGTCGATTTTTTTTGTATCGTCAAGTATAGTCGGAAAATTGTATTACGTGCTATTAGTTGCATTTTAAATTTTGAAGTCGTAAAACTTAAAATTGTACAAAGTATGAACTTTTTTTTTAAAAGACCACTTTACCTATTACGAAAGATTTTCAAATTCTTTAAATTTTTATTAAAGACAATGTAAATTCAGTTATGAATGCTAAAACTTAAAAAGGAAGAAAAATAAAGTTATTGTGATTTCAAAAAAATACTATGTTCTGCTCAAAAATTTTCAAAACATTAAAAATATTGATTACAGTTTTATTATTCACTTGACAACTATGAGTAAAAATTTCAAATATTTTGAACTGAACATCATAAAATTTTTCATTTTTTAACATTATAACTCATAATCTTAGAAAAACTAAGTGAAACGTATGAAATTGGAACACTTCTTATATGATTTTAAAAAACAATTGCTAAACACTTGACAATATAACATAACCAACACATTGTTGTTAAATAATTATTGAAAATTAAGTTCTTCACTTAAAATCTAATACAAATGTGTTATATTGAGTTTTGTTTCTACTAATTTTTTTCCTTATAATAAATATCTGTATGGTTTAATACAGATGTGTGTAATTTATAAAAATGTATGCAAAATTATGCGTACATAAGGGTTGTTCAATATCCAATCAGTCGGACGACTACCGCGAATAAACTTTGAGTTGTGAATACCACTATGATCTGTTCTAAAACCAGAAACAGTTAATACCTGAAAAACACAGTACAATTTGTATGACTTGGCGTTTTGTTGTGTTGTGCTAAAACTTACAGTTTGAGTCAAAAGCACCAATCCATTTAATATAAGAGTCTTCATGGTATCTGTGCCACGTCCAATGACACCAGACGCCGCACGAATCAGCAGTGCCATGATATTGGACTTAGTTTCGACTTTTTTGTCAAGTACAGAACGGCCAACTAGGTCGGCTACAAGGACAGACATCTGTTTCCAGTCTTGGCATTTACCCCCGTTTTTATCTAAAGACAAACACTGTTGTTCACCCATTGTACACTTATTTATTAAAATAAATAAAACACATATTTTCAGTAAAAAACACATTCTCTTATATTCCAAACAATATTTTTTGTAAATCAAATCATAATAAAAATATAAATTATACACATTTAAGATAGCACTACTTGCGTGCCCTGATGACAATACGTAAATGAGCAACATAGAGAATTTTCAGCTAATTATAGTAACAACTAATTATTAATGTCATCGAACCATGTAAACAGTTACAAAAACTATTATCAACCAGTGGCGGTGTTCTTAATGTTTATGTTCAATAATTTTTTAATGCAGACATTTCTTCAATTTCAACACAGTTTAACAGTTTTAAGTGTCTAATCGATACAAATCAAAATATTCCAACAAATTAATTTAAATAAATACAATTTCAAATATACGTATAAATATATATATTATATTAATTAAGGTTTTATTGGATCACTATGTTTAGATTTAATTTTAAATCCATGTCCAATAAATAAAATATTATCTATCAATGAAAAACGGGCACCATAAAATTCAATTACACAATACAATTATTACTAGTATAAAATTATATTATCTGTGGCTCATCATCAATTTTCAAACAGTTTTTTAAATTAAAATATTGTACTACGTTAGTTTTAATTCCATGCTTAATACATTGCACAATTATGTCATTAGACTTTAAGTCCATATTTTTAAAAATTAGCTATATTATTATACATATTTCACATCAATATTGTTATGACTTAAGTGAAAATTAAAATTAAGTGCAATTTTTAATCCTTATTAAGTGTATGTTCCAACTTCCATAGTTAAAACATAATACAAAAATAATTCAATTTGAGACAGTCTTATTAAAGTACAATGGCAGTATGGTACAACTATAATTGGACGGATTTAAAATAGTAATACTATGGAAAAACAGCACAGATTGCAAGATTACTTGCTTGTTTTGATTACTGTTAAAAGTTAACATTTACTGAATATCTTATATCACCAGCGAAAAATGACAAAATCATTCTTGGTAGACTGAAATGCATAATAATTCACAACATACACTTAGCACCAATAACACTAGTACAGGGCTTGGAAACAACTGTAGATTTTGTAAATAAATGGAGTTTCAGTCAAAACAATTTTTCAGTTTTACCTCCGATTATAAATATATTATAAAAGCAAAGGGGCCAAGCAAGCATGAGCCAAAATAACTATAAAGAACTATAAGCTATTTTAAATTATTTAAAAGTAACTTTTAATTATTGGGCCTATAATAACAATTTAAATAGTGATTAACTTTGAAAGCTCGCAATATTTTAGTAAATTGTTTTCAGTGAAAAAAATTTGATCTATTCATAATCAGAAGAAAAAACTGAATCAACAAAAATAACAATTTTTTTAATTTGTTCTGAAATTGTATTTGTTCTAATTGTACATTGTATTGCATTTGTACAAATTATATACTATAGTCCGGCCACTGAGAGACCGCTACTAGGCGGTGCTCAAATCTTGTCTGTTCTTGCGCATTCCCACTACCAAACCTCCCATTTTGCTGGCCTCCATCACGGTTACCGCCGCCTTCACTGATGCCCAAAACGTGGCATGTTAGCGGTGAAATTAGCCACGGTCGCCGCATTGCAAGTGGGAGTCTTTTAAGCGGCAAATAAGTAGTAGAGAGGGAGAAAATGGGTACAAAAAACGCGGAGCTTGTTCATTTGGATGCGCCAAGAAGTAGCGTTTTCTCAGTGGCCGGAGTAGAGCAGCAATACTGACAGAATAAAAATTTAATTTTAATAGCATAATTTAAAGTTTGTTAAAAAGGGACTTTGTGTAAAATTAAAGAAAAAGTAATAATAAATTGCTTTTATCTTGAACAAGTACTAAAATGTACATTATTTGTAATTGGACTAAATATTATAGTAAATTAACTAATATTACATGTTAAGAAACTCATTAAGAACAAAAAAGCTTGGTAGTTATCCTTTTAGGGAAGTATTCTAAATTATTTTTTAAGGTAATTTTATAACTAAATAAACATTAGGTTGTGAACTTTTGTTAAATCTTTTCAACAACTAAATTTATGCAAAACAATTCAAAATAACAGAACATTTTTCTTCATAATTTCTAATTAAATGACCCAATTTTTTAGTATGTTATTACGTTATACATTATCCAATTAACTTATAAAATATCACAATTATTGGTATAGGAAGATCATTGAAGTATATAGTATAGTTTATAGATATAAAGGAGTGTTTAGTTCACTCAGATAAAACTATTGAGTTCAAGTCTCTTATTGACTTAGAACTCTTACATAATACTTAAAATAACAATTTTTGATTTTAAAAATCCAAGATATCAGCTACGGTATGTTCACTCACAAACTAGTCATGGCAGGAGGATGAGCATATGCTTTTGGTATAAAACCATACTTTCTTGTTTTGGGAGCATAGGTCCATAACCACCCTTCAACCATTTGATTGGTAAGGTCAGCATAGATCCATTCTCCTCGTTTAACAGATAAATCATCAGGTGCTTGGGGCTATTATAAACAATTAATTACACAATATCATGAAATTATAATTATAATAGTTCGAGCATTCGTTAATACATACTTTATAATCATACAACATCACCATTTCAGTACCATGGATGGCTGGATCATCATCAGCTACATTTGAATTTCTACGCGGGCGTACTCGAGTTACTGGAGGTAGACCAGTATTAGCAGCATTAGCACATTGGTTATTATTACTCCCAATTTGATTAATGTGCCCTAAGTAAACGTACACTGTTGTTAGTAATAAGAATATTTTATCATTACAATTAGTTAATGTTTATTGATGAGTACACTTACTAAGAGAACACAACACTAGTCTTCCCTTAGTTATTATGTACAAAATAAAAATGATATGAATCATTATGTATCAACAAATCAAAAATAAGTTCTAAAAAATTGGCAATGAATAATTTATTTTTAGGACAAACAATTATTAGTAGAAAAATACAATAGTATTGTACATTTTAAATTAATAAGATCAAACATTTGAATGAAAAATAATCAATTATCAGATTTTCTTTACAAACTGAAAGTTTTAATTTGTTATGTAAATGACAAATTTAACCAACTGTAAAATACAGTGATGTGATCCATTCAGTCTTCACTCTCAATCTAACACTAATATTGAGCAGCAAATACTTAAGAAAACAATTAAGAAAAAGCAAAAGCAAAATATTATACTTCATCATACTTTTGGTGCTATTCAGGATACAATTTTTAAGTTATATCAATTTATAAAAAGGAAAACAAATGTGGGCTTTTGTTATTATTCATGTACATGAATCATAATATAAAATATTATTGGTTGTTGCAAGTAATGTACCTTGAATGATATCAGCTGGGTAGACAAAACCGCTAGGAACAAAACCTTCTTGTCCATCACTACGAATAATCCAATACCAATCAGGATCTTCTCTGTTTAATACGGTAACAAATTCACCTCTTTCAACACTAACGTCATTTTCATCTCTAGCTATGAAAGTGTACAATACAATATATCGTCCAGCAGGATCCTGTAACATTTTAGTCAACATAAATTTATCAGTTATAAGATAATACTAAAATTAAAATTACTAATTTATAACTTGCCTTGAAAAAAGGCCGAATTTCAGAATGTGAAGATACACTCAATAACGATGCTCTGGAACTGTTGATATTTTGATTTTTCTGGTCCTGAGTTTTATTGCCAAAGCTTTCACAATCTGATAAATCACCACAATTGCCTAAAAACAAAATAAAAACAAATATTTTAAATTGATTGTTTTACAAATAACAATTTAACTTCACAAACCATGTTTTTGGTCATTAATTTCAACTTCAACTACAGTTTCAGTTGGTGTGGCTGCTGGCGCGCGTGGTAATTTCTTTTTGACATTATTTAGAGCTAGCTCGCCAAGTGTTGAATTAAATGGTGCACAATACGAATGAGGTATAAAACCTTCTTGACGACTGTCTTCACCAATTACATATACCCAATCATTCTCTCTGTACAAAATATTTACTACCTAGTAAAAAACAAAACATGCATTTTTCTTTAAAACTTTAGCGTATCATAGAAAACATTAAGACACTTCATTTTCAATATAGGAACTATTAAAACTGAAGTTTAAAACACTAACTATAAAGTTCATGATGTAGGTTTAATTAAATAAAAT
>CM029359.1:5266485-5317541 GCA_017140985.1 Hormaphis cornu | reverse complement strand
TATGATTGAAACTATTTTACAATATATGATTGAAACTATTTTACAATCATTCATTTACTTATAAAGTGCAACAAATAAAAATTTTTATTTTAGAACAATTATCATCTTAATAACAATGCACATCAATACAGTGGCTAATAAAACAAACGTTCAAGTCTAGTTTTTTGAAACTTTTTGTATAATCATTCGGATAAGTTATTATAGCTTCCAAAATGTTCACAATGTAGGTACCATGAATCAACATTATTTTTAGGGGTTGGTAGTTAAATAAAGCCTGTGTCTAAAGATCCGGACGTCCGTGTTATCATTGGAAACCCAGGTGTCTGTATTATACGATTTTGTTATATGCACAAGATTTCCTTATATTTACTATCATGTCCGCTGCAGTTATGATCTATAGCTTTTAGTCACTACTTCTCAACCACGTGTTTAATCCTGTCATGGAAGAGTTCCTTATATGCAGTTTTTTTTAAACTGTGTCTTTTAGAGACAATTTAGTCCAACATTGTTCCTATATGCACTTTAAAGTTAGAAAATAATAATTATTTTCTAATTCTAAAGTTATAGCACAATAATTGTGTTAGTGGAGCAAAGCAACGTTGCCGAGCGAGTGAGTGCCAAAACACTGCAATAATAAGTCTAGATATATTTGTTATTACACAAGATTACAACACGTACGTCCAAATCTCTAGACTCAGCGTTAAAAAAAATACCGACTTCTGTTTTTAAAATGGTTCACCGCGCCACTAAAAAACCCTGATAGGTACTTACTTGTTGTTAGTAAATTAGGCAAATCATAAGTTTTATTCGACCTACCTATACATAGGCTATATTTACTAAACTGTACTAATCACCTAACCGTTATTAAATTAAACATAGGTACATTTTAAAACCTACGGTACAACAACCAGTATTTTTACAGTGAAAACATAACTATCACAAACATTGTTGTTGGAACAATAAAACAAAACATACATTACTGAGCTTATATATGCTTGCTAACCTGTCCTCGTTTCACAGTCAACTCATCGTCAACACACGGCGCAAAATCGTGAAGGACCACCATTTTGCTGTCAGGCGACAAGCCATTTTCCTTTTCAATGCCAACGCGCACTAGTGTCTCAATCGACGCGCTGCCCGTGATGCGCCCCATACCGGGCACTGGTCCATTGGCATTGGTTCCGCGTAACACTTCCTTGTCCAAGTCACTGGTCGAACCGCCTGTGACATTCACGGACGTACCAATATTGGTTTTGCGAGAAAACAAAAAAAAAAAAACAACAAAGTTAGGACAGAACCCAGTACACCTAGATATCTATATAAATATGGGGTTGTCTTACTTTTTTTCTTTTTACCCCTGCGTATCCTGACGGGACACAAGAAAGCCATAGTCCGCTACTTTTATTACTGCACTTGACGCATAATCATCGACTCGTCCGCCAAAGTTGTGGAATCACCTTGTCTTTTTAACGTTGGTCGAAAACCGAGAACACAACGTTGGCACTCAGCAACTACAACTTGCACATTACGTTTAACAGGTGTCAATTATTTTTATTGGCAAGGGGCTATAAAGTGTAACCTGCGTACAAGCCAACTTACAATCAATCACTCATTTACTATCATTAAAATGTTGTCAAACAGGTTCCCGGATCCGTGATAATAATAATAATAATTATTATTATTATTATTTCTGCCGGAAAAGTACTTTACACGCGATTTCCAAGGACGTTACAAAAGAACCGCGGTTCAAGCCGGTTCACCACGGACTTCATCTGTGGTCCAGCGGTGAGCCACAGTGTTCCAAGTTCCAACGCGACCGATGACGTTGTCCAGTCTCGTTTAAGTGCACCGTTAGTGATAGCAACAAACTAAACGTGTCTTCGAGTCACTTACAACTCACTGTCGTCCGTCACGTCGATTATATCGAACCCTTAACCATATCCCGTCACTCGTCGGTAGGTACATTTGTATCTTAGAGAACCGAGTATCGTCCGGTCCACGGCGGAGTCCAACGTCGAGTTTCAGTTTTCAGTGTACGGCAGGCGCAAATTTTGAGAACAAAAATGGATCAAGTAACTAAAGTGTTGGAGCCCGGACGCCAGTTCTCCAAAGACTCGGTCAGGCTGGTGAAGAGATGCACCAAGCCCGACAGGAAAGGTAGCGTGAACTCGTTTTTCGTATAATTTTTTGCATAGTTTGTAAATCGATTAGCCCGTTAACGCGTTATCGTATTTTTACTACAGAATTTCAGAAAATCGCCATTGCCACGGCCATTGGATTTTGCATAATGGGTTTTATTGGATTTTTCGTCAAACTCATTCACATACCCATCAACAACATTATCGTGTAAGTGATCTAGTGTAATATAATTGCTATAGCTGCTCGCCGTGACCACTGTCAAGGTGGTCTTAGGCGTTCTGGAATTTTTCCTAGATTTTACGATGTACCTATTATGTTTAGAGGTGCAAAAATAACATATTCTTTTTTTAGTGTGTATCATACAGTATATTACCACCGATTAGATAAAATCTTATCTAATCTGTGATATTACTATGCTCTAAAGCTACGGATTTATTAACACGTGTGACGCCCAGAACAGCACAGCGTTCAGACGCGGTTTTCCCTTGAAACAGTGCCTCGGCTCTGAACTACGGCTAGAAACTCTTAACTGTTTCAACCAAAATTCTGAATCATTTTTTCTATCAAATTTTACTTTACATTTTGTAGGTATTTAAATATTGTATTTTTGATGTCTACATTATACTCAATGGCACAGTTAAAGGGGTTTTAGGGTAATGTAGATTAGATACAGGCATAGGTTTATTATTATAAAAGAGGAATTTATAAGTGTCATAATTTGCCACTGATCATACTTCTTCCAGTAGTATTTACATACTTTTGTCCTATTACTATATCTAATGTACATGTAGGTCATAAGTAACTCACTAGTTTAAGCATTATTAACTTTTTATTTGTCAACCATGAAAAGTATGGACTAGTGGTGTTCTTAGACTATAGTAACAACTTAGATGTAGGTATTTCCATATTAGTATATAGGAGAACAGTCTTGACAGAATGTGTTGTAAATTCATAGTTAATAATACAAATAATTTTTTTTTTTTATTACAACTTAGGAAAAGCGTAGGAAAAATAAAAAACAGTAAGATTTTTACTTAAAACACAAGACAAAAAACTTAAAATCAACGACTATACGTATATCAATTCTTTTTTTTTTATATATACAATTTGTTAACACTATTTATATCTTTAATTATTATGTCATCAAAAGTTTTCATGCGTTTATTATGAGAGAATATTTTACAAGCCTCTTCCATTGCGCATAAGGTGGTTTATTTTTTAATATACACAATTTGTTTTAAATAAATAAAACGATTATACTAGATTAGGTAAAATAATATTCAGAAGCAGACTTAAACACTCCGGTTTTGTGGTAGGTATGTTATACAATTTATAAAAGTGATTAAATAAGACTTCTAAACATATTTGTAATTATTACCCACCTTAATAGTAAAGTATCAGAGTTTAGCTACCAGTTTGTGGTGGCCCAGTGATTGTGCATCGACCTTTGAGGTGTAGGGTCCTGAGTTCAATTCCAATCTCCGTGAAAAAAACTTTAAGCTCAATTTCTCGATACTTTACTGACCATCTTAGGTGACCGCTTCAAAATTGCTCCCCAGTAAGGAATCAAACCACGGTCTCCCGCGTGACAGAAGGGGATACTTACCTCTTTACTGCCTATTTTACAGTGGTATTACACTGTGGCATATTCAAAACTAAATTTTAGGATGTTATGAGTAAATATATATTTAGTTATAAGTAATCAATAAAAGTTCTTACAAAATTTTTTTAACTTAAAATTTTTGGGGTGTTGAACACCCAACCCCCTTTAAAGTTACATAGTAAAACATTGTATTGATTAATTATTAAATGCTTTTATAACTTGAAAAAAAAAAATTTTGGTACCTACACATATCTCCTGAATAGTATAGATATTATAAATATTTTAATATGTAGCATAATTCTAGACTTCTAAACTAAAAAAAAGTATTGCAGATAAAGAATCCCAGTATGAAATTCCATGTTGAAAACTAGTCTTTATAATTTATATTTTTAAATATTGTACAAATTCTTGTATTACTTAATAACATTTTTTTATTTTCTATTTTACAGAGGCTCATGAATCTTCAAAAGTGGATTTCATTATTTTTTGATAAGTCAATTGGTGAAAAATGCATGTTCAAAATATGTTGTGCCACTACGTGCAATCCACAATATATTTTTTTTTTTTTTATATGTAATAAATGTCAGTATCACCAATTTTGTTTCCTTTTAGTACATAAATTAATTTCATGTTTAATTATGAATTTTACTTAAAATAAAACAAGTTTGTAAAAATTTAAATACATTTATTAATAATTATTAACTATGAATAATGAATTAAAACAATAATTAAAAACTAATGTGCATTTGTAATTTTTTTAACACAAACAAACATAAATAACACCACATTCCACATTTTTGTTTCAAAATCAAATGTTTTTCACATTTTTTTTAGTTAAGATCCAAATATTGATGTCCCTATTAAATAAACTGGGCGGTTATTGTACTTCTTTGATATATCAAATTCAATCTAAAACATATATATTAATCACCAATTATTTTTTAAATTCAACACTAAATTAATTCATAATAACTTTATTATAATTTATAATTATAATGTTGTGTTCAGTTGGATTACAAGATTATCGCAAGTAAAATGAAGGTATAATTTTTGTAAAAACACTGAATTGATTTAAATTGAAACTATTATATGGAGATACATAGTTTGAAACATGTAATGTTAACCAGAGAAAAGGTCCACTGTTTTGGAAGGTATCATTTAATGTTTTATGCTAAATTTGAAAATAATGGTTCTAGATGGGTTTAGAGAGCTATAACTCAAAAAGCTCAATAAATAATTGGATTATAACATAAAAATAAGCAAAATTAAAAAAGAAAAAAGCTTCAGGTATGTTTATCCACCTAATTTAGTGTTTCCATACATCCTGATTTTGCCGGAACTGTAGCGGTTTTGAGAACAGTGCCCTAATAAAGTATTTTGGCTATTGTCCTGGAATGAAACTTAAATATTATGTTTAAAATACCCTACAAAAACTGCGTGAAAAAAAATTACCATTGGCAATTATATTGTTTTAAGTGTGATTGACGGACAAAATCTATTTTAAAATTTGTTTTTGCTTGCTTGATAATTACTATTATTGTTACAGTGTTTAATATTATTTCTGACAGATAATTATGTCAGTTACCTAATGCGATTTATGATTTCAAATCGCAAGTAGAATAGCTACTCGCCACAACAACAGAAAATGTTTACTTTAACCTTTGAGCTTACATTTTGATAAAAGATAACTTGGGATTATACATATATTGAAATAAAAAAAAAAAATTAAGAGCTGAGGACTATAGCTTCTCCCCTGCAGTCAGTTACAGTACCATCTTAAACAGTGATTCATCCAAAACAATGCACTAACATCCTAATCTTTTTTTATCGTTTAAAAAGATTTGAGTATGAATCAATATTTATCAAAATATACAATGTAATATTTTTATATTGTTATAAAACTTCAAAGATAATTTAAAAGTTCGGTATTAATTAAATAAATTGATCTAAAAAAAATGTATTTACTTCAGTAATTAGTTGCTTGTTCTTTTGTTGTATCAATTTCAACTTGGGAACTAAATGATCATACTCTTTAATAAGTTCATTTTTTCTCTCGGTAACAGCTATTTGAGAATTTATCATTTTTTCAATATTGTTGGCTTTCTGAAGAAAAATTTGTTCCAACTTGTTTAGATACCTAATCAAAAATTATAATGTTTAGTAATACATATCTAGGTAAAAGTTAAATAAAATATTATACACAAATATATACTGAAATAACCTTGGTGAATGTTTAATCTGCTGTAGATGCTGAACAACTGGATCATTGAATTTTTGTTTGATTATTTTTGTAGTATCTAACATGGAAGCTATATCTGATATAGATTCATTGATTTTGTCTTCAGATTGAATGGCTAGTGCAGAATTTGTTTCATTTGATAGTTCTAGCAATCGCATGCTTAAAAATGATTCTAACTAGAATAATTAAAACATCATAGTTTTAAAAACGTTTAAAATTTCTTCAAACATTGTAATGTTAAAATTAGTAAATTAATATTTTATAGAAATACAAATGTATACTAAACAATGTTTTAGATAAAATATTATCTAATATCTCACTTCCAAAATGTCGTTTATGAATTCATTTCTGGTCTGATAGTTGTCTAATAGAGACAAAGCCTCATTGCCCCTAGCAATACTACCATCTATTTGCGGACTTTCAACTACTATTCCACTTTCTTCCAACGAGATACCATAGTCAATGTCCTGTGAAACACATTGTAACGTATACAAAACATTTTATAGTTAAAAATACTACATACTTCCAATGGACTATCCAAATCGCCCCAGTCAATTTCTTCATCAGCAATGTTATCCTAAAAACATCAAGAATAAAATATTCTAATTTTAATACACTCTTACAATTCCATAGGCATGACCAAAAAAGATTTGGCAACTAAAACTTATTTTAAAATGGCATGTGCATGACTTAGTAACATGTTATATATATAATTTTTATATATTTTGCCTCTCTTCCTAAAACATTAAACTAAATAGTTAATATAACAACTTTATAAACAAATAATGTCTAAACAATACATTGTGTAATATTTTTCAGGGACTAGTACCATAAACAAGGTAAGGTATAAGTTTTTATTATAATGAAAGAGGTTGGTATGTCTTGATCAAAAATACAAGGTTTAAACTTAAAACAAAATAAAAATACATTTTTAGAATACACTATATACGTCATGGAATTCACACAAAATAATTGTTTACTTTAATATTGTCGTCCATGGTGATCACGGATTCTTCTATTTTATTCGGTTTTTCACCATATAAATATTCGTAATATGTTGTGTTGCCATTATCTAGAAGTAGGAAGGAATTTTAAAAATCAACAAAAAATTAGTTAAAACAAAAACAATTATTACTTAAAATAAACTGTAGCATAGTCAGATTAATATCTAAGCCCTGTATATTTGCAACAAATGAAGAAAAATAAGTATTGGCTTTTTTTAAACTTTTAACATGTTCCATTACATCTTCATATACTTTTTGAAGTTCGCTTAGTCGTTCTATAAGAGTGCGCTTAAAAGTGTTATTTTCACCAGTTATAGAAAACTGTTTACGCATTGTTTCCATATCTTTTTTACATGTTTGAATGGCTTTGGTATAATCTTCTATTTTTTTATCACAATCCTATAAGATATCATATACAATTATAACGACATGGTATATTAGATTTAAAAACAAAATTTACTATATTTCAATTATGTGTATCTCTGTGTGAAGTATAATAGCAAATTTAATTTTATGTTAACTAACTAAGTAATACTTTTTATCGTACAGATTGTCCGGACTGTGCTTTAGCTATTTGTTTCTTGACTGCAGGTATATGGTACTTTATGTTCTGTACAAGAAGATCACAAGCTTCGGCTAAGTACACATTGTTTTTCAAATAAAGTTTTTCAATTTCTAACCAATCTTTCATCCTCTGTGAACCATATGAGCCGAACAAATTTTTAGTATCTGCTTCAGTTTCTTTTAGAATTTCAATGATGCGTTTACAATAGAAATAGTTTATATCTGAAAAATTATTAGGCTGAAAATGTCAAATAATTAAAAAAAAATAAATATTGTAAGTACTCACATGTTCCAGACAACAATTGGAGGATTTCCTTATTTTCAGGCATGTCCTGTATAGCTGCATTGATTTTTTCCCTTATGGGTTGTATTTGCGAATGCCAATCTTTTTTACAATGCTTTCTACTCATTAGCCACTCACTTAGTTTTTGAGCATGTATCTCAATAGGAACGGAATTTTCCTAATATACAAATAATAAAAATGCAATTATTAAACATTGTTGGCAGAATTGTACTGGTCCACTGAGATATTAGCTATAAGCTATACTGAGCAAGTTTAGAGTCAAAATACACAAAAAATTAAAAATTTTAAAATGTAAAATGGTGATGCCACAGCAAACCAATTACAACAAAGTATTTATTTGTTTTTATTATTTGTTTAAACTTTGATCTTGCAATTTAAATCAAAATGTAAAATTCTGACTTAAATTTTTGAATAAAACCAAACAGTCCCAATCACATTCCAGACACACCACACATTTCCAACATTTTAGTGGTGCACTGCCAATAGAATTCATCTCGTACATAAAATTGTTTATAAAGTGTTTCCCAAATTAAGTGTCCAAAGCCATGATTGTTAATAGATAAAATGGGTACTCAGAAATACATTTTTTTTTTTTTAGTTTTACTTCTTACACATTTCTTATTGCTTTTAACAAATTAAAAAAAAATTGCAATCATATTTGTTGAAACTTTGGCAGGACGTTTTGCAGATTTTAATTATTCAAATTGGTACAGTTTTGAATGTAATTTTCTTAAAATTATCCGATATGTCTGATGAAATACTTATTGATACACACAATTTTAATTCAAGTAAAATTATAGGTACCTATGCTTAATATAGAAAAGTATCTACCTACATATACATAATAAAAATTAATATATTTTTAAATAAGTAAAAGTATAGAATACAATTAAAAGATTTGACCAAGGCCTCTACTGCTGTAATTTTATGTGAAAAAACTACCAGTAAGTAAGCAAATAACAGCTAAAAGATAAAAAAAGTAACAAAATTGTTCACTTACCATACTTTTGATTTCTCTCTAGCCTGTGTTTTGAATTTTCAGTACGAAGAAAAACAACAATAAACAATTAGATACTTCTAACAGTTCAAACTAATTCATAGTGTACTGCAAGAAAAGACAAGTGTTAAATGTATGTTCTATAATTATCATTAGCCAAACGAAATGAATAAAAAAACGCAAATACAAAATTGAAATTCAGTTAGTAAGTATATTTATTTATCTATTCATATAGATATATAGTTTAATAATCCACTTGGATACTATATAAATAATCATGTAATATTATTACCTGCTTAATATTCATATCAAATACATAGTGAATATTGATGGCTAAATTGCAATACAGATGAAATCTCATCAATTCGTTGGCGCCAAATCTTTGGAACTGTTGAATTCTAAAAATTATGTTCTTTATAGTTCAGTACATGCCAAGTATTTCCTACTTAAATTAAAGCTTAAACTTTAAAAGTGTCCTGACTCCAGATGCTTGACGTTGAATGTTGATGACATGTTCATGTTGTATTGTCGTCATGATTGTGATCTTATCATCTATAATACGAATATACCAATATTTATCTATTTTGTGATACGAATGGAAATGTGCAGGAAGGAACAAATTTTTTGGATCCGCAACCCGTTATCACGTCGAATCTGTTGCATTGATACTATATAGAAAATGGCCCGCAGTACTTATTTACCATTTACTTATGCCATGCCGCAGTCACCAAATATATATCACGGCTGTAGATAGTGCTATTAATGTATTTGGTAATATTTGAAATGTTAAAAAAATGTGGTAAAAATTTGTTGAAAATCTATTTTACAACACGATAACATAAATATCGGTTTGTATTTTATACTCGTAAATTAATTTTCATTGGCAACGTTTGCAGCTCATGTCTTTGGCTAACTGTTGATGGACTGTTGTTATTAATGTTCAGAAGTGTGTGAAAAGTTGAGTTTATCAACAACCCTTTCCTTCCACAAACGTCCAATACCAAAATAACCGGAGTAATAAGAGTTCAAAAATATTAATTTCCGACTACCCAAAAAACAAAATTTTCGTCATGTTACTCCTGGGGGCGGCTGGGAGTGTCCAATGGCATCGGTACTGGAGCAATCCAACCAATAGAGACGGAAATACCTTTAGGGTAAAAATATATATGGGACGCTGTTAAACCTTTAAGGAAATGTGAACTTGACCAATGAATTTTTTTTTCATTGTTGATTGAAACTCTTAAGAGTTTAAAATCTAGAGGCGGGAAAATATAATTTTGGTGTTGAGTTCACTTCAGATTTTTGATTTAGGCATAAATAAAACCTATCCTAAAAATAACAGTTTTTTATTTCATCTGGAAGTGGTAAACATTTGCCACCAACTATATATATATATAAATATTAATGAATTCCAAAAATTATGTATTTTTTTTATTTCAGCTTCTATCATAGATAGTTTTTTGCATAAAAATTAGTTTACATACAAATTTCAGCTAACAGGTGCAAAGCGCATAACTCCGTTATGAGATGATAGCAACTCGGAGGCTGTAATCTAAGAACTTGCTTTGAACACGTTGACAATAATATATCATGAATTATTTTTGGAATTTAACTTAGATAAATGTATAGCTAACATGGTCAACAACAGTGTTGAAAAGTATTTAAATACTTCAAGAACATAAACATCAAGAATTTAAAATTGTTTTGTTTTATTGAATTTGTTTCCACGTGGGTTAATCTGATCAACTCAATTCATTCAGTTCTACCTTATAGACAATACCCTATGAACACATTTTTGTTTAGAATATTAAACATAATTTATTAATTGAAATCATGACATTTATGAGATTGATCTTATTAAATTAAGTTAGATTACCAGAAACTTTTAATACTATGAAAGTTAATTTTTTATTATTGATTTTTTAGTTCTCATTAGTTGAAATCTTCACCAGGTTCCTATATTTTGGTAACATAACAAATGATTATTAATAAAACAAACAGAAAAATCTGTTACTTTATTTGGTTAATGTTTACTTTAAATTTTAGTTTTTAATTAAATTAAATAAATCTGTAAATTAAAAAATTTTACCATAATACTTATGCAATTTGACTAAAATGATAAAAAATAATCTTAATAAAATAAATATATTTTACAATGATACTCTTTTCTAGAAATAAATTAACAATGAAAATATTTACTAGTACAAAATATGTATTTAATACTAGAATCACTTGATCTCCTCAAATGAAAATTGTTTAAAGCATTATAACTCATTTAACCCAATTCTAAATTATAATGTATGAACATTATCTATTTGTGAAAATCACATAAAAACATTTGAAATTTACATTAAAGCATTTGATAATATATCGTGATTGAAAGTGTGATTAATAGCATTTATTATTGAAGCTAAACAAAATTGTGTACTAAGTTTTAAAATGATACCTAAAAAGGGTATAATTAGAATAAAAAATTAATAATTTTTAAATACAAAACTGACAGTAAGTAAACAAATATACAATTTATCATCATTATTACTCATACCAGATTTAACTATGGTACATACTGGGGCTTATAGAATATTCATTCTAGTACCAGTACTTGAATAAAAAAAAAAAATAGCTGCGGGACACAGTAAAATAGAAAAAAATACTTTGTATTGATGTGCCTATACTATACAATATTAGAAGTAAACTAAAATTATTTTTAAAAAAGAAAAAGGACTCTGTCCCCTCCCCAAATCTAGTAATGCCTAGTACTAAACGAAAATACCTAACCATTTTAACATTAAAAAAGGGATTGATAAATAAAACATTAAAATAAATTGCCATTAACATGTTGACTGCATACATCTTTCTGTGATCTTTACACTGTTGCAAATAGAACTTGGTTTAATTCGATTTTTGTGAAAATGTTTTACATTACAAATTGGGCGTACAAATTTTAGAAATATTTATAACCGAGCCAACCAATAATTCATTCACAGCTACATGCACAGAAAAATTTACCATTTACCACAAATATATATTTAACGCCAAATAGCATTCAATGCACCGTCAAATAATTTTTATGATGCCAATAATCAATGTGTTAATACATCAATCAGTGGTGGCGTGAATATATAATAAACTATAAAGTCACTATTGGCAACCTTAGATAAGTAGCAGAAGAATAAAGAACATTACAGATAGTTCAATTATTGTATAATGGTTTTTTTTTGAGTATCTTTTTGTCTTTTGAGAGTATTACAACCCAATAATGCATGATCATGAGGCAACGGTTTCATACATTATTAATCACGTCGCCACTGACATCTGTTAAGGAGCAGTAAAACAACATTATAAAAACATTTGAATTTGATACACATATTTAAGACCTAAACACGCTCAAAAATGTTACACGAAATTACAACATTTCAAGCATATGCAAATTATCTATTGATAGAGATTACCAGACTGAAAAAAAATTGAAATTATTGTGATAGACAACTACACAAGTGAAAAAAAAAAAGGTTTTTATAAGGTTGTAAATTTACAAATCAAATTAAAAATAATTTTAATTTATACTTAATAACTAGAGGTAGTTCACTAAATCTAACAGTAATAAAATATACAATTTATAATTATAGATATTTCAATATAAAATACATGAAATTATTAATGGTTTAATAACGCACCAATTACGTTTCAGTTCTGTATGAAGAGCAATACCCATTCCTTGTACAACACAAAATTTGTCTAGGAGGAGAGCTCATACTTAAAAATTTCATTAACACAAGGCACTAGTTAGAGTAAAGTATATTATTTTTGTTACTTTTAAAAATAGTGTATACCTATATTTAGCACAGTAACAAATTTGAAATTACAATTTAATTTTTAACCAAAAAATATTCACACACATAAAGCCAAATAAAACAATTTAAAAATTTATAAAAACAAATAATTGAACATTATATTTAATTATTTAAATTTTTGAGTGGAAAATTATTTAATTTTATACCTTCATGTTAACAACTAACTTTTGTTTAACAAAAATCAAAAAATAAACAAATAATTTTCAAAAAAAAAAAAAAAGAAAAAAAAAAAGTGGAATTAAGACTAAGATAAAACCATTTTACAAATTAAAATAAAGTAATGATATTTAAACGATAGAAAATTAACTTGGAATAAAAAAATATTAAATAAAAAGTTGTTTTAACACACATAAGCAAATTGTGTTGTTATACAAGGAGAAAAAAGAAGGGACTTTAAAAATTACAACTGTACATTTGCGTATAAAATAAGTATACATAATTTACATGTACATTGTACACTAAAAATTAAATATTGGCCAAATTACAACCTAAAGTCAAATAAATCACCAAGACCTTCTTCAGAGTCAAGACAGTAGTTGTAGTCATCTTCATTTGGCGGTTCCAGCATCAAGAAAGGCTTGCTAGATACCTCATATGTATCTTTGGCTAAAAAATACAGTAAATAGTGACTGAACGTTAGAAGAAAAACATTATTAGAAAAAGCAATGAACATGCGATAGAAAGAAATAAGCTTAGAAAAAAAAAAAAAAAATTAATAATTAAAAATTGAACATTATAAGTTTTTATAATTTTTTTAACATTTTTTTTCTAGGGTGCCTGTTTAGGCACCCTAGAAAAAAAAGGAATTTAATATTAATAAGATTTTTTTTTCGTTCAACCATAGACAAAAAAAAAGTAATAAAAAATATGCATGCCTTATGCTACATACAATAAATCCAAAATGAATCTACGACTTAAGAACCCATATTTTAATAAGGACTTAAAGTAAACAACAGAATTTAAACAAATCAAATGTTAATATTTTTTTATTATCTTCATTGAACAGCAATTTTATGCTAAGTTGATCCACATTGATGTCAATAATACAGGTAACTTTGATAGTACTTTATTTCATTTTACAGTCAACCATATTAGTATGTATTTACATGGTTATGGTATGTGAAGCACCGATTGTACATAATGCAAAAGCAGATAACACACCAAGCATCAGCTGAATTCCATGGTGCTACAAAATGTATGTTATATGCGGCACTCGTAAAATTCAGCGGACGACTGACATGGTTTTACTCCCGAACAGCAATACCCGAAGCAAAATGTCTTAATTTTTTATTCAGAGATATTAACAATAATAAAGAACAGAAAAAAAAAATTATAATAATAATAATAGCTACGGTGATGGTTATAATGCTTTTCGTAATCTCAATTACGTTTTAACAGGGTTATAGTATTATTGTCAAATTGACAAAGCAAAAAGTATATAATACAAGACAAGGTTATACAACAAATAAGCAAAACACGCACATATAGAATTGTTAAAATGATAAAAACAAAAATAAATTTTGGGTACAAAAATTATTTTCTAATAAATATTAAAAATTGTTTGAGTTGATTTATTTTAGAAAAAATATATTATTATTTTTATAATAATTATAGTTAAACATTAAATTTATTTAAAACAACATTTGTATTAATGTTAAAACTGATTTGAATGTTCCTAAAAAAAATAAAAAACAACTTCTACTAGTTTTGCAACATTAATTAATAACTTATAGTTAATAGTAATAGAATATTTTTAGATGAACGGCAGTTAGTACACTACATTTTAATTTTCAAACTAAAAAAATAGTACAAACTAGAATTTTCAATTGCTATAAAGAACAGTGACATAATATGATGCTAAATATAAGAACTAATAAATCTACAAATTTTAAGTTTAAGTAAATGCATTTAAGTACACATTAAAAATGAATATAGATGAACTTTGAACTAGACCCTACTCTAATGTCTCCTTGAAATAATCTTTTGATTATCAATAAATCATTTGATACTTAACACTATAAAGTATAAACTCAAGAGATAAATATAAACTAATATAATTTTTATTAAATTTACTATATTTAAAATTTTCAGACTTCACATGTTTCAACAAAGATACATTATTAATTAAATAGTAATAACTAATAAATTATCATTAATGAACAAAAAACATTTTGGACAAAACAGATTAGATAATTGTTGATCAATATTGTCTTCAATAGTTTTCTCAATGCTTATAAATTAAACTATTAATTTCGCAAAATAATAATAGTATAAAGATTAGAAGTAAAGAAAGAGCAAACCAAAAATAGCAAGTAAAGTAAGAAGGTGAAATAAGTATAAGCTTTATACTTAGTTAACAACAAATAGAAAATAAATGAATAAACTTTAGCAAGCATTAGTAATAGTCTAAAACTTCATGGCCAGCATGCAGATTCTAGAGTGGTGAGTGATGTGCTTTTAAAACAAAATGTGGAATATGTGTTTGTATAATTTGCATACCGGAACCACTCGTGCTAGGTACATATTGCTGTTCATCTGAGAGTTCTTCTTTGATTCTATTCATGATTGTAGAATTTTCCTCATTCCCTATTAATTCTGATTTGGTAGTAACTAGTTTGTACTTGCGTGGCGAACATTTAGGTGACTGTTGGATAACAGACAATTTTTGAGGCGACTTAATAACTGTTTTACCTACTAACACATTTTTGGCTTTCTGCAACACATCAACAGATTATTAGATTACAAATGAATTGTACACGTAGTTTATTGCAACACTAACCTGAGATATGTAAGGCCTTAGCTGACTTTGAGGCTGGTGATCAGTTGAATCGGAATTATAATCTGGACATAAGAAAACCTCAATTTCACCATTGTTACTTTTCATGTACATTGTTTGCTGTATAAATACATTAAAATGTTTTATTTAATTTGTCCATATGTACATATAATCTAATCTTATTAATAATTATACACTCAATGTTGATTTTAAACTTACAACTCCATCAGTGTATTCTTCAGGTACTTGTAACTCTGTTTCAGGAGGGGCTTTAACAACCAGAACAGTCTTATCTCTGAATGATTCAATAGACCTAATATCTTGATAAGATACATATCCGTGCCTCTTATTATCTTCTGTCAATTGTTTTATATCTCGCTCTGCATTATACATACATATATTAAATTAATTGCGTTATAATAATTAATTTTTAATAGCAACTTAATACTTTGTATAGTAGTCAATAAAAAAAAAAAAAAAAACAAAACAAAATAATATATGAGGGCGGTATATGCACATAAATTTTATATAAAGCTTGTTGGTATTCTAACAGTCTTATTTAGGAATTTTGTGCAGTAGATTTGGCTCATTTACATGATTAGTTTTTTTAGGATGATGACAGTTATTTTAAAGACTGTAAAATTTAATTTAATTAAAGCGAACATTCTTGGTTGTACTGTGTGCGGAGTACACCGCAATTTATTTTTATGTCAATGTTAATTATTTTGTTTTTAGTCTGAACAGCACATGTGCATTCATTCCTCCAGAGAGTTATATAGATCATAATAAAAACTGTTCTGCCAACCGTATCTGGAGAATTGTGTACACATGCTATAAATAATAATTTATTAAATATATGCTAATCTAGTTATTTATATAAAAAAAAAAAATTAAAAAAAATGACTAACTGCCTGACAAAACAATTGTCGTCTAAGCAAATAATAAGTTATGTACCTAAAAAGTAACAACATTAAAATAACGCTCCTGTAATGAACCCATAATAGTTCAATAATACATAATATTATACTAACGTTATAAAAAATATTTGTATCATACCAGTATTTAGAATCAAATTATCTAGTTCATCTTCTTTGGCTTTCATTTGTTCTATGTCATTTTGAACATAGTTTTTATCAGAACCATACGCATTTCCACCTCTGAAAAAGTTAAATACAACATAAGGTACTTATCATTTGCCAACATAAAACTTGATTTATTTTAATTTTTCACATCACTTACTTCCATTGAATATTATTTTTGGATTTCTTTTCCAATATTCCAATACCTTCTAATACATTAGTAATGTCATATATTCTTCGTTTTTGTACGTCTAATTTTTCTGAAGCTATGTTTAGATCAACAACACCATCTGAAGACTCTTCAAGCAAACCAATAAACTTCTTGGTCAGTAAACCTAAAGATGTGTCATAACGTGTTGGACGTTCTGAACACTTCTTACCCGCTACTAAAAATAACAATATAATAAAATGTAAATAAATTGATGAAATTGAATATGAAACATATTGAAAAGATGAGTTTTTACCACTTTGAGCAGGACTAGGTGATTCACTACCAGCACTTGAGCTGGACCATTTTCTAATTCGCTTTGGAGTCACAGGTTTAGATGCAACATCCTCATAAACACAATTATTAAATGTTTCCAGATTCAATCGTCGTTTTACACCCTATAAAAAAATCCATACAATGATGATAAAAACTAATTATTGATAGTAATGAGCATTAGAAATTAATTAAAATATAGTAAATATAGCATATTTTTTGATGAAAACATTTGTTAGTGAAATTAATAACTATACTTCTAACTTTATAATATTCGGTACCAAATTATAACATAAAATGTGTTTTTATTGCATATGGCTTCAGTTTAATTATAAATAATACATTTATAAGAATAAATTCAAACATAATTAATTACAAAGAAAATTAAAATGACAAAATAAATAAATACATAAACAATTAACATTCAATGATAATTTAGTTAATGATTAATAACAGTAATACAAATTTAAAAAGTAAAGATAGCAAAATAATTTTGTGTGAAAATTGGTTTACAGGCGCACAGTTAAATCACGCGTTTAGTCTACTGCCTCTCCATTGCACTTATGGATTTTCATTCTTCCTTTAAATTTAGTTTGAGGGCACTTTAGAACTTTGGGTTATTTAGGATTTAGGATTTATTTAGGATTATTGTGAATTTACTGGGTGTATTTTTTTAAAATTTTTTGGATGCAAACAGCAAATTTAGTTTTACATACACATTTAGTTTACAAATTAATCTTAAATAAAAAAGAGTTGCGAGTTACAAATGTTTTTCCAAAAACAATTTACATATTTTTGCCAATTTTTCAACTTAAAACTGCAAAAAAATAGTAAATATGGATTTATAAAATTTTCTAGGTACTAAATAAATTAGTATTAATTTGATTATAAATTATTCACCGTTTTGCAGTTGATACTTATATCATATTTCTCAAATAATGGTAATAATAGTTTGAAATATTTATACGTGCTTTTAATTAGTATTTTTAATGCGTATAAAACATTACTCCATGGTATTTGATATTTTATGATGGGTTTTATTTGGTATTAGGTAATTAGTTATAAAATTATTTTCTCATGATACAAGTTAAGATTCTAAACAGTTATAACAATTTTAAACTGTTTTCACTTATTTTAATTCTAGTGCCAAATAAAGGCATAAATTCTATTATTACAGCACAATTTATATAGTTTAACTGGGCTTACTCAAATTGTTATCTTTGTAAACAATTTACAATTGCATACAATTCCTAATTAAACCTTTCAAAAACATGACCTAAAGCATCAAACTATCTACACAACCTAGAGTGATTCCAGATTTTTTTTTATTTTAACTTTTTCAATTTTTAATGTTTAAATCTACGACCCCTCAAAGTACCAGCAAAGCTACCAGAAACTAGGACTAAGTGTCTTTACCAATCTTTATTGGACCATTATAGAAGAAGTTATTGTGATTTCAAGGAAAGAAATTGAAGGAAGGAAAGAAAAGGAGTAAATTTGATATTGTTGAGAAGTTTTGTGGCGTAGCAATTACGCTTTGGAGTGGGTCACTTCTTTGTGAAGGCCAATGTTTCAAACTTATGATTTAATATCTGGAAGCAATGATAAACCATTGAATTTGAAAAAACGATACTGAGCAAGCTCAGTTATTTAGTAAGCGTCCAGGTAAAAACCAAATTTAACAAAAAATATCAGTTTAATTAACTACAAACACCACTTGAAATAAGACTTTTTTAGGTAATCACTATGACATCCAACTTTTTGCCGACCTCAAATTTACTCCCTTTCTTTCTTTTTTATGCAATACTACAATGTTTACTATATTATGTTATATAAGATCTACAAGAAACGTTCAGACCAATCGCCTCTCAATCAGGGTTTATAGACTAAATTTGTGTGTTTTTGAATCAAAACTTGCTAAATATGTAAATTTTTTAAAAATTGTTTAAAATAACATCTAATTTATATAAAATTCCATAAATTTTTTGTGCTATAAAGCAAATTGATCAAGTCGCCTTATTACCTTCTACTCAGAAACACAAATAACATTTGATGGTTTTGGAAGATAACTCAATTAAATAATTAAAATATAAAAAAATATTTGAAATTAAATATATTTAAAAACCAAAACCTGAACTTTGTTGTAGTATTTAACATTAAAGATTGCGGCCACTTGGTTACTCGTGAAAGTGATTTCAAGTGTTTTTCCATAAAAGGTCAAAAAATTATTTGGTTTTTTGACCATAACTCAAAAACAAAACAAAATTCCACTTTTCAGTTTTTTACGCTATGCTACGCACCCTCTGGCTGTCAGTGTTCACAGAAAAAAATCAAAAAAAGTTTGAAAACCTATCAGAAAAGTTATGGATTTCAAAAATTTGAGCATTCCTGTTCACAGAAACAAAAACAACATAGTAAAAACAATAATTTTTCCGTGCGCTTAGAATCTAAAAACAAACTAAATAAAATGAAATAAATTCCAAAAATATTTCTAATCAAGAATCACAAACAAAATTGTTTACAAAGAATGTGAGATTTCTCATAAGTAGCAAATTAATGTAAACATTAAGGGGAAAAACACATTTTGTTAGACCATTAAGTCTAAAAGCAATAGTTTCTTTACTAAATGGCAGAAATAAACATGACTTACAACAAATAAACTAATTGATACACTTTATCAAAAAATGATTATATTGAGTTACTTACTTGTGACTTAGTTAAAGGCGACGTCAAAGGATTTGGAATGATTTGATTTTGTGGTGTCATACCATACTCATGATCAAGCAAATGATAAGGAGATGGTGTTAAGAAAGTTGTCATTTCTGGCTCTGAAAAACAATAAAACAATACTGATAAAACGAAGGTACTTTAGACATTTTTAAATAAAAAAATAGATTAATGACTACTAATTATCTAGAAAGCTTGTTTGGGTAACTAATTTGCTTTGAAGAAAGTCACAACTTTGGGTGGGTAACTTTTTTAGAAGTTGTAATTTGAACAATGTTCACAATAAATCTGTAGGCAATGGATTGCTCATAAAAATTACGATTCTGTAAACTTTTTATAATAATAATAACAATAATAATATACCTACTGTAAAGTTTTAGTTTTATGCTTGGTTCAAATTGTTTTGTAACTTTTATAACGTATTAAATTTATCTATTCTCTAATCATAAGACCCAGGAGTCTGCGTGTTTACGTTAGGGAGTCAGTGATAGTGTAATACTAAAGTGATATTTTAATTTAATTTTAGTGGAATTATTAAACTCGTAGTGGTTTGAAATTCTGGGTATTTTGAACTATCACTATTGAAACTAAATTATTGCGAAAAAGGTTGACAATTAATAAAAAAAAAAAAAAATTTCTCTAGACATGAACAAGATTAATTAATAGATTAATTAATTGATCTTGCAAATAAAGGAATAATGAAAAATATTTTCAACGATAATAACTAAATGATTTTATGCCCTTTTGCACAACATATAGATGTGAACAAGCTTTTTTTTTCTACTATAAAATGAAAAACAAATATTGTAATAAACTTATTATTGACACTGATTTAAAAGTGAAAATATCAAGTATGCAGCCAAACTTGGACAAAATTATGAACAAAAATGAAAGGTTCCTCTCTTAAAGTTCAAAAATCAATGCAATAACTAATTTAAGTAACTCATAATTAAATTGTAAAAGATAATTTCAATAATGTTGTATGTAGTCAAGTGTTAAATCAAATAAATCTCTTTTTATTGTATTTTTTTTTATAAAAAATCTGTTTACATTATTACAAAAAGGTACTTATGTAAAATTAAAATAAATCATATACAATTTTTTGTTCATTTTAATAATTTAACAAAATTGAAGTGTACGATTTACAAATAAGGGGTCCCTGGACCAAGTTTTAGGTAAGGGTTCGTGGTTTTATACTAAATAAGAACCACTGCTCTAATGTGTTATAATTTCAATTATTTTGAAGAAAACAACATACAATAATAAACAATTTTTTACACAGCATATAAAAATGTTTTGCAAAAGTTTTGAAGGTTAAACACAAATGTTTTATTAAGCCAATGAAAAACATGATTATGAAACATTTAAATTTCAATATTTAGGTAAAAAAAATATTGTTTAAAATTTAATATCTTTCATTTATTTAATTTAAATAAATTTAAATAATTTTTGAAGGTGCTTTATCCAAAAACAAAACAATAATGCCAAAAAAAAAAAAAAAAAAAACTTAGTGTAAACCTATTTTAGAAAATGTTTGAAGTTTGGTTTTATATATTTTGCTCATACACTGGTACAATATAGAAAATACATTTTTATAAAAATTATAAAATTTTAGAAAAAATGAACTGCAATTCTAAAGGCTGACCTCAAATAAATAAAAATGTTTGGAAGTTAAAAATGATAAACAATGATACATGGTTGTATTTGTTTCAAAATTTTAATATTAACAGCATGAGAAAGTTATTTAAAATCTATTACTAAAATGTTAATGAAGTTGTATAATAATTTATTACAATATGTAGATACTTTTGAAATTTTAATGACCAAACTATTATATTTAAGAATACAAGTTCCGCTTAGGACCGTTACTTTTGTAAACAATTAGAAATTAATTAAGAAACACAATTTTACAAAAGTACTACTTATCATACAACGCACGCTTTCTAGAAATATACAGCTTTCTTAATTTACTCTTTTTCTTTTCTTTTATATTTTATCCAATCTTCTCTTTTTTTGATTATCTGCCATTCGAGTAAAAAGTATTGGATGTATTATATCTATGTAAAACTTAGTAATCTTTAAATTAAACTAAGTATCCATGGGTTAAAATAAACTACTAATTGGTATAATTCATAAAATAATATTGAATAATAAAACATTTTGAAAGTACTTAAAAATACAATATAATACACAATCCTTGATAGTAGTTTCTCACCTAATTTTATTACTGCTGTGTTGGGAGTAGAAGAGCCATCTTCATCAAGATTCAACATCCTGCATGCCTTTGACATTTTGTGCAATAGTTTTGACAGTTAGTATACCTACACATAAACAAAATTACACATAAAAATTGTAGTATGTTAAATGCATTTTAAGTTGAATAAATTTATGTATAAAATAGGTAAATAAAAACATAATATTTTAACATTTTTTTTTCACGTTCAAACTAAAATTCACTAAATAAATAATTTATTGTTTAAATAAAATCCAAAAGTAGATAACATAAATATAACCTAAATCTAAAGACTATTAATAATAGTAAAAGTATACAGGTATAGTGTATATGTTATGTAGAGATATCTATCAACATAATTTTAAAATATAATATGATAAATTATAGTTAATAGTAGGTGGTGCAAGTTAAAACCAAAATTAGGAAAACTACAAAACATCCATAGGAATTTAAAAATAATATTAACATACCTAATTCTACTTAGGTATATTTTGATTATAAATTTAAATAAGACAGAAATATTCTATGTTTTTATATCAATGATGAAATAAAAATGTTATAAAAAATAAATTAACATTAACGCTTTTTTCTTTTTACTACCTGAATGATTTGGGTGATTTTAGAATCAAGATCTTAATTCTAAATTAGTCACACCAAGGTAAAAGCCAAAATATAAGTTTGGACTCGGTTTTATCAACTTTTACCAATGAACAATTTTGATAACAATTTACCAACCATCGGTTTTGTCTAATTTCAGCTTTTGGTCGTAATTAACACAATATAGGTCAGGGATGCACAACCTATGGCCCGCGGGCCAATTTCGGCCCGCGTAGCCTTTAAAGTTGGCCCGCGAATGTTGTTAATTAAACAAGACTGATTTTTAAAAAATAACAAAACTGGCCCTCGACATGATCCTTTTTCCTATTTTAGGCCCTTCGACTTGAAAAGGTTGTGCATCCCTGATATAGGTAAAGTTTATGTATATTTATTACTCAAATGAAAATCTATCTTAAAAATAAAGTAAATAAGTTTCCTGAAAATGTTTGTACATCCGTAACAATATTACTCTTATATTAAACATATTATAACATTTTTGGTTGTCATAAAAAACAAATAAAAATATTCCCTTTTCAATACTTTAAGATTACCCCTCTTGAAGATGATTTTTATTAGATAGGTACTAAAAGAAAACATTTTAAAGAATTACGTACTAACTTACTGACAATACTACTGTAGACAAAATAAGAGGAAATAATACCTTTAGTAAACAATTATTTTCAACTTACCTATATATTAAATCAGAAGTCAAAAGATATTCTAATTTACATACTGTTAAATAATGTTTATGAAGTTTCTAAATCACTGAAGTTTGAGTTTTAAATACATTTTAAAATGTAATAATCTATGTATCAAGAAGTAAAGATGAAAATTTCCAAATACCACATTATTTTTTTACTTGAAAATCTGATTTTTAAGTCTTATTCTGAAAATGCCTTGACGATACATTTTAGGATTCTAAGAGTTCTAAGTAGTTAAAATGTTTAATCATAAAATTTGTTTTAGATCGAACGGCAAGTTATACTTTTAAGTCTAAGACCTAAATGTATTTATGGTAGATCACTTTTAAACACACCTTGGAAGGATAAATAAAATTATGAGATTTTTTTTTGAAGATCTACTCAATAAAAATTATTAAGCTTATAAGTTATAATATTACCTTAAGAACATACCTGTCTTTAGAGGTATCATATAAAAATAGTAGGGTAATTTAACTAAGTATTAGAAAAATGTACTATCTACAAAAAACAAAAAATTTACTGCAAAAATCAATACATTCCTCGCTTTGTTCAAATTTTCAAAAACACTAAGTAACTAAATAAAGTTAAAGAACTAAATAATTTTTAAGTTGGTTAAATGTAGCGATAAGCTAATGCAGGTTATTTAGGTAAACTGCAAAAGTAGCGATTTTCACATCATTTTTATGTAAATTAAACTCGATCGATTTTTCGAGGAAAATTGTTCAAACTATTTTCGGTGGAGCCTTGGTAAAACCTTCCTCGTTTTTAAAATTATTACCAATCTCCTCCGCAGACCCCCCCGGACAAGACCCACACCACATGTTGAGCCCAGGGCCTTACAAATTCTAAATCCGGCGTTGCATATCGTAAAGACTTTGCACTGGATATCGAACCGACTGGTGGACAAAGACAAACACCAGCAAGGGCCAGACAACCAGCGGTGGACGTGCTCGCTGGCCAGTTCAACACGTATCACGGGGAGTGGAGACACACGCAGAGTACCATTACCGTAACACTCTCAAGCTGGATACCAGGTGGACACAGCGGCCGCGGAGCGTGGCGACCTTTGCAGTCCGGGAATCAAGAAGGATGAGCCGGGAGACTCGGGCTCAAGACGCGGTAAAGGCGGCAGCGATACGCGGAGTCGGACATAGAGGTTATGTTTTGGCGGGCGCGCGCGTGCGACCGTACCAACACGCGAACCGCCAAGTGCGCCCGATCGGCGGAGGGCGACGCGGAGGAACTTAACAGTTGGCGGGGGGTCAGACAGTACGGCCCGGTACGACAGAAACTTTAAGGGGGTCGAAAAACACCAAGGCGAAACGGACAAAGGGCGGGCGACTGTTCGGAGTTGACCGCGGTACGTACAACAGTGCCGAGAGGGAGTGCCGCCGCGGTGGTCCAGACGCCGGGAGTCGAGCGAGCGAGCGCGTGCGATGTGTGCGTGACTCACGACAGTGCGCGGGAATCCGCCGGTACTCACCCGAACGACGAACGGCGAAGGCGAAAAACGCCGGTCAACGGCTGTTGACGGTTGCGACGATGCTGCGGTGTCGGCGTCCCATGGGGACGATGATGACCGGCACGGTGTCAGACGATGGTCGAAACGCGGTACGGACGATAACGACACGAAACACATACGAAATAACGTTATGATTATGTGGCGGCGGCGGCTGCTGCGGTCGTTACGTCGCGGGAGGGGACACCGTTTGCGAGTCGAGAAAAAATAGCAATTTGAATTTCGCGTTCGCTCGCGATTCCCCAGATCTCTCCAAGCGCGCACGCACGTACGTACACACACGGCGGTCGTAACTCGGCAGCGGCGGAGCCTTTGTTTACGCGGACCGTCGGCGGTGGTGGGGGAGGGCCCGCGCCGGGAGTAATATTGAAGCGGGTTCCGTGTGCTCGTCGGCGTCGTGCCGGCAGCGGCGTTGTTGATTGGCCGCGGCCGGACGCGGGCCAATGGCGAGGCCGGCTGCGCCGCGGCAATCGCCGTTCGAACGGTTTCCCGCTCACGGAGCACGACAACAGCTGTTGTCGGGCCGCACACCGCCGCGGGAAGCGCGCCAAAACTCGGATTCCGCCGCGTGCCGCTCGTTGCCCGTTGGACGCGCGGCGTTCGGCTCCCGCGTGTTCGACCGCGTTCGCCGGTGTTCGGCGGCATGGACTATTGCGTGTGCTCGAATTTTTTTTTATTCAGTTTTATAACTCGGTGCGAAAGTAACCATGAACCTATTAGTGGCTTGTCTACGATTCGATATTTGTCGATGGTCTTTTCACCTTAACTCGCGGGTTAGCCCATGAATCGCGTGAGTAGTCGAAATAACGGTAAACGTTGTTTTTTTAAATCGTTACTGTAATTGTTCTAAATTACTTGTTGTCGAAAGTTCTCGGAGGACTAATCGTAAAAAACAAAACGAATTTTGAACGGCTTTCAAATTAAAAAATAAAATTAAGTACCAACATAAGCCGCTTTTCAATTTTTGGCACCACTTTTATGAAAATTTTTACCACCCTTCCGGCTGATCACAGACAACCTTTTTTTCTCATTTTAAATCTCTCTGACGTGTCCGACGCGTAGGGTCCTGGGTTCGGTTCGGATCTCCGCAAAAAATGTTTTATCTAGATTTCTGATACTTTCCTTACCGTCTACTTATATGACGCTACCTATTATTATATTATTAAGTATGACGTACATTGATTTTGTATAAAACTTAAAAAAAATAACAATAAACACGTGCATCAGTGATTGTATTGGCTGCGTAACAGTGGCGACTGAGCTTAAGCCGTAATACAATTTTGAAACTGCCCAAACTGAGAAATTACATAACTTTTACATAACTCGTGTCGAGACGTACGGTTTTTTCATGATCGCAACACTCGAAATTTTCAACTAAACGAGACTGTTTTAAAAAACTGTTTTTGCCACATGTAATAATTAAAATGTAACTAATTTTATGATAGGTACTTATTACATAGGAGTAACCCTTGGGAGTTGGGCTATATAACTAAAATGACTTAATACAGCTATTAGGAATCACAGATAAATGTTTATTAGATCCGCACTACTATTCGCGTACAGCCGGGTTACTGACCAGCACACTCAGTGCCGGATTACCCATAAGGCGGAGTAGGCGCCCGCCTTGGGGCCCTACTCATTTAAGGGGCCCCGTGAAAACGAAAAACCACCATTTTTTTAAAGATTTATGTAAAAAATAATTTTGTTGGGGCCCAAAATTTTAATTGCCTAGGGGCCCACCAATGTTTAATCCGGCACTGAGCACACTGATAAACTGATTATGATATAATTAATTTACATACTAATATGTCTATGATGTCTATGTATAATTAATAAACATAGATTGTTATCGATTTACCTATTTAATTATTGTACAAAATGAATATTTCATGTTTACATACTTTCTTTGGTTTATCCAGAATCTAGTTGTTAATAATAACAATAATATTGTTATAATCTATATACATATAGGAGTCCGCCCCTATTCACTCATCAACGGCTTGACCAAACCGCTGGGTCTAGTATAGTATAATAATAAGAAGTGGTAATGACAATTATATAACTTTGGTGTAACCCACAGGCCACGAAATTAAATTTAAAAACTTTTACAACGTTTTAAATTTATCTACTATTTCAATTACGTGTGAAAATGTCAAGGAATTAATTTCATATAACGTTTTTATGTTGTTAGTTGTGCCCATCTTTACGACGTGCGAAGATTTCATGTCATTTGGCAGAGCATTTTTTAATTTTGTTTTTGGAACTCAAAAAATAATCAAAATTTTAAAACAAAATTCTTCAAATAAAGTATTTACCTACTATCCTGGTCCACTTTTTCAACTTATTTGTGGTACTCCTTGTACACGAGAAAATGTTTATAGAAAAAATAAAACATTATACATTCCACAACTCCTCTACTTTGTTCAAAATCTAAAAAATATATCAAAACGATTTATATTGTTATTATGACGTGGTTATACGCCAAAAAATTATACGATTCTGTACTAATTATAAACCCAATCACTGAATATATGACCTATATAAGTACCTAGATTGTTGACGCTTCAAAAAATATTTTTTTTTATCTTGGATTTAGGTAAATATGAATCTTTAAAATTAATAAATTTTTGAGTATTTGTTATTAGACTCACTGAGCTTGCTGAGATAGTCGTAATTTGTCTAAGTCTGGCTACGAATTCAATATAAACATCAAACTACAACTTTTAAACCACTCAAAGCCAAGGGCGTATTTGGATTCTTTTTTAGGGTGGGAAAAATGTATTTATTTGTTCAGAATATTGAATATTTGAGTCTTTTAATTTCTATTTCCAATGTAAATTTTACGGTCTAGGGAGGGGCAATCGCCCTCATCGCCCCTCTAAAATACGCTCCTGCTCAAAGCTGTGACTTACTCCAACAAACTTCCCTTTCTATCAAGAATGACTGTATTTTTTTTAATAAATGTATACATCAGTTGTGTTAGGGTAGATTATTTCTAATTAGTAATTACTTATGTAAAATGTGCCTAATATAATATAGTATACATTATATTAAATTTAATAAAAAAATAATATTATTAAAAAATTATGTGTCAATAAAATAAATTTATACTTATTTATATTAGTTGACTGACTGGCACTATCTTGTGGTATAGATATATTTTATCAATATTGCACGAGCAGCTGCCAACTGCTGTACCTATACTTTAATTTTTATAGGTTGCAGCTCTATTTAGGCTTTGGCAAATTGAAGTTTTAGACCTGTAATAATTTTTCAAATATTCAACTTATATTTATTTCGTATTATATATCTTAGGTTTTTTTTTTTTTTTTTTTTTTGAAGTATCGAAATGTAGTAACAAATGAACGTGACATATGGTCTAAATTATAAAGGTTGTTTTTTGCTTTTTAGTTGATATTTTTAGGCAGGTGGGTTAAATATTTTAATTGTTTTGTTACAATTTAATTTATTTACGAGGAATTGTCCATTTTTATGGATGTCTTCCCTGCTCATTTTTTTTATAAACGTCAAAATATCCACTTTTTATAATTAATAGACCTACTCGTTTTTGTATTCATTTTTTTTTTTTCTATTTTATCTATATATGAAAAACTAACAATTGATGTACCTACTTGTTATGTATAAATTATGATTATATATTTATATGATCAATATAACAATATGTAAGCCGTAAGATAATTGATGAATGACCAAACAAAAGTTACCCACGATAAAAATAAAATGATTTCTAAAACGATTTTCTTTTACTGTCTGTTATTATGGCATTATTGTTATACATAGCATGGTATCTATATAAATCATAGGAATTTAGACGGGTTTTATACCGATCAGTCTGACTGTCGATAAATATTTCGTAAAATTTACTGATTTGAATTGTTCAAGACTTTTGATCCTACAAGCCACATTTAAAATGTTTTGCCATACATTTTTAAAAACCTAAAATAAAAAACTAAAACTTAATTTGAAAAATTATGAAAGAAAAATTGTAAATGTGGCTAGTAGGATCAAAAGTAGACGTCTTGAAGAATTCAAATCAGTTTACGGAATTCTAATTGCATTAATAGGTTGATCAGTACGTTGCGGGGAATAAAAACCGTCTATAAATTCCTATGATTTACGTGTATCAGACAAAGAAAGAAAATTTACGTTTCGTAGTTCTATCACCTTCTTATCTACCCGGCAGGTACATCGGACTCTTATCTAAGTCCGGTGCCTATTAGCATAGATATGAAAATTGAAGCATAAATCGTGTAATTTAATTAAAAAAATCATCATGTAATAACTCCTCATCATCAATTAAAAGTTGTATTGTCATGTTCAACTAATTCATTCAAGACCTTCCAACTTAAATTCAACTTCACGACAAACCGTTGGATTCATTTTCGGTGTGTTCAGTACCTAATTATAATTTTTCAGTCATCAGCCGCAGGTATTTCAATGTTGAATTTAATTTTCTGTTTCTTACAAATTTTTCTATCATGCATGATGCATACAAAATATGTCGTTTCATTATAAGTACGCAGTTTGAATGTTTTTTTGTTATCTACCTACCTATTAATTTCATTGTTTGGTACCTACCTACTTTCAATTTAATGAAAGTCAAATAATAATTAATTTTATTTCTAGCTTGTTTATGTACTACATACCTATTTTTAACATTTTTGTGTGTTTGTTAAAACAGCATTCTCGTATAGTAAAGTTTTACTATTTAATAATATGAAAATAACATCTTTATGTAGGTACCTTGTAAGTAAGAAGTATAAATTTTTTTTTCCTTCTGAAGTATTTAATTTTTAAATTTTTAAACCTAGGTACCTTTCTAGACTAAATGTTGTATATACATAACTACAAAAACAGTTGATGCTGTTAAAAATGTATCATTAGCTTCTTCCTTAGTTTAAAATCTAAAAATATGCAATGACTAGTTCACCATTATCCAAGCTATGATAAATGCTCAGATTATTTAATGTATTCATTTGGTTGTATTACCAATTAGTTAAGTGTTATTTAATGATAGGCATATGATATAAATTGACCTATACCTAGCAAGTCTAAATTTAATTAAGTCAGCTGTAAGCTGTTACTTATTAGTACAGCTCGGATGTTAATGACCAAAAATATATTAAAATATACTTAAGAAAATGACAAAATATGCAAATATATACTTAATCATTTACTCAGTATAAATTTAATACTTTTAAATTTTAATGGATACCTATATATAATAGTTAATAAATATAATATTTTACAAATTTTTTAGTTATTTTTTTATTATTTGGATAAGTTGTTCTCTCATTCTCTAGCGCAAATTTCAATTTTTTATAATCAATTCAGTTTTATTCGTTCATTACAAATGTATCAAAATCATCAATTATAATGTATCAATACTCACTCTGCGTACTTTTAAAGCTTATAATTTTTTGACAAGCCGTTAGCATTAAAAATTTTGAATTTTGATGTTTATGTAATCAGAAAAAAACATTTTTTTTTCTTTATAAATAGTGTGAGAGAAAGGGTTAAAGTGCATTTGTTACCATTGTGCGATTTAAAGCAAGCAATAAATTTTCAAAGTCAGTATTTTTTTAGTAAATAATTTTGATTAAAAAAATTTCATACATTAGTAATCAGAAAAAAAAAACTGAATCAATTACCTGAAAACAATTTGTAAAAAAATTTGTAATTTGTGAGAAGGCCAGTAAAAGTAAATTTTAGCAAATTTTTATTTTAAATTTGTGCATTGTTCTAGGTTCCAAACTTATTGACACAATGGTTGCCGAATTAGAAATGAAGAATGTATCCAGTAATAAAAGTTTTGGAGGATATCAAAAAGTATTTGAACATTTTAGGTAAATACTTTACTCTTTTATGTTTTTAAAATTAGTTGTTAATCTTTTAATTTCTTTACTTTATTTTTTAGTAATTCTTTGCAGTGCAATATGAAATTTGGCATTTATATTCCTCCAATAGAAAATGACTGTCAAAAATTTCCTGTATTGTTTTATTTGTCAGGTCTCACTTGTTCTGAACAAAATGTTATAACTAAAGCAGGATTTCAAAGATTTGCAGCTCAATATAAAATAATTGTTGTTTCTCCTGACACTAGTCCAAGTAAGCTAATTTATTTTCTGATACTTATTACAAAGTAAAATTTGTCAGCTATATTTTATTTAATATAAAAATAAACTATTTGCACAAATTTAGACTGAAATTAGACTTCCAACAAACACTGATTCCCTGAGTGATTGTAATATTTTTTTTTATTCCTTATGAACAATGGGCAATGACTGAGCAATCATCAGCTGATTAAAAAACTACTGATCCAGGGCCCAAAAATTGGGGTGGCCAATTGGGCGATTTCAGTATATACCATTAGCATTAATTGAGGGGCTTAGTCCACCAAAATCATGAATAGCTTCAAGTAATTTGAAAATTGTTAAAGTTTTAGCATAAAATAGTCTCTCAGTAGACAATTTTTTTGGTTTTAAACTCTCAAAATCTTTTTAAGTTAGACCATTGATTTGTGCAAGTAAAACCTGAAAATAAAGAACCTAAGCCCATTTCTTTTTTTTAGAATGGTTGTGACAATCGCCCCTATCTGAATTTTCCTTTACGCTGATCACTGTCAATCATTATAATTTGTTGGCGTAGACATCTAGTATTAGCAGTGAAGGATGTTTTTAAGATGTGAGGACGTACAGCCATAACATATTTTTGTTGAGAAATTAGTTTCTTCTACTAAATTTCTACTTTCTAACTTATAAGTTTGAGACTAGATAGTAGGTAAAAGTTAGAAAAGGTACTTAATTAATTAGTTTGTAAAGTAACAGGTGACCTAAAATACATTAATTTTGAAAAAAACCATTAAAAAATGAAAAAATTTTAAATAATATTTGGGACAGGAAAAGACTCTAAGCTTGAAGATTTGGTTTTTAAAGATTTTATTTTCAAAAAATTACATTCTTCATGCAATGTTACCTGTGTGTATGCATGGTCTTTCATTAATTTATAGTTTTGTTGTTCTGGTATATATATATATATATTTATTTAAAATAAATTAATTTGAATTATGTTGACCATTTATGAACTTAATGTATAACTTTTAAAGCTTAGGAAAAACTTTTATTCCAAAAAAATTAACTAACCAAGGAGCTTGCGTTTAGAGTGATTTTAGTAAAGGTATAACCTTTTCTGAGATAAGGCTAATTTTAAAACAAAAGCTAAGAGTTAAGCCCTCTGTGCTTCCAATTTTTGCATTAATAAAGAAAATATAGTGAGCTAAGAAAAGATGGCTGGTTTAATATTCTTAATAATATAATCTTGGCCCAAATTGAATTTTCAGTCTGACCTCTGATTAAATTATTATAACATCAATAAATTTATAGCTTATATATTATTTTACATTGCACGATTGCAAAATTTAATAGGAAACTGTAACATTCCCGACGAAGACAAAGTATGGAATATTGGTACTAGTGCATCTATGTACGTAAATGCTACTCAAGAACCTTGGAACAAACATTATCAGATGTATACATATATCACTGAAGAACTCTACCAGCTTGTTCAAAATAATTTTCCAGTTATTCAAGATAAAATTTCTATTACTGGGCACAGGTTAGTCTGTTTCAATGCAAGAGCATAAGTCCTGAATATTATTTGGCATAGTATATTGAACAAATATTACTTTAAAATTTACTGTACTCTATCCCCATTATAACATTAGTTCTAACATTATTCTATTGTGTTTATTTCTTTTAATTTGCAATAAAATTCTTTTTCTAGTATGGGAGGACACGGAGCATTATTATGTGCTTTACTTAATCCAAACAAATATAAATCAGTGTCAGCATTTGCACCAGCTTGCAATATATCTACCTCTCCTACATTATCTCCTGGGTTAATTACATTAGTTGGAGAGGATAAGGAATCTTTAGAGAAATGGGATCCATCAGTTATAGTGAAAAATTATGATGGTCCCGAGATGGAAATATTGATACATGTGGTTTGTATTTTAATAGTTTAGCTTTTCATGCGTTGCTTGTAGTTTTATTTATATCTCTATCGTTTATTGTTTACAGGGCACTGAAGATTGTTTTTTAAAGGAAGACTTGCGTATTGACGACTTCACGAATGCAGCTAAAGAGTGCAAAAACAATAAGATCAAAACCAAAGTGTTTTATGAAGAGGGCTATGATCATGGGTATTATTTTATAGCAACATTTATTGAAGAGCATATTAAATACCATTTTTCAAAATTGTCATTATAAAACAATAATTGATAATGTGTATTAGGTTATTTTTTGGTTTATTACACTTAATATACAATAATAATCAAGTACGGGTTTATTTTGCTATTAATTTAACCATTTATAGATATAGTTGGTTGAAATATATTCAAATGTCTTGACAAATTAACTATTTGTGAGTGTTTTAAATCTAAGTTTATACTAGCTAGGTAGTATTATGTAATAACTTATTTGTAAGTTCAATTAAATATACTTAAGGTGCTGCTGGTATTTTGGTGTGTGTTTTTCACTAGTTTTAAAAATAATTTTAGTAATATTCTTATCATATTATTATTATTCATTAGTAACATTCCTAACCTAGCGTTTCTCTATGCATTGTAGTTACATCCTAGGCTAGGGGGAACTCGTCACTTTATGGAATTTAAACTTCCCTCTAATATTATATTGAAAAATGTCATTTTCCCTTCCATTGAACATTTATGAACACTGCACTCCCCCCCCCACCCTCTCGAGTCAGTTTTGCAAAGTATTATTTTCGTTCTTAGTATTGTATAAATTACACCAATATATATTTAAACTTGACTTTTTATGAAAAGCATGATAAACGTTTTGTTATGGGCATACTGCAAATGTGGATGTCAGGTGAGCTGCTTAGCTTTCCTAAATTTTCAAAAAGCTCACCCATAAAAAAGACACAAGTACCTTTGCCTTTGAATGTACACGCGCTAAGATTGTCAAGCTTGCCATCCCCCAACATTTAAAATAAATCTTCTGCCTATGACCAAGAACGTTTTCAGGTGGGTAAAATCTCTAGGAGATCTCTAGTCCACGGATCAGCTGTGCACACAGATATGGAATAAAATTCTATATCGGATGTGATAACACCATAGGTAACATGAATTTTCATGTTGTCTGCTAAATAATAATTATCTACTATAGTAGATTAAAGATAATCTTCAATCGTGTCGTCTACTTTGATACTATAAATCAGGTCATAGACCGTGAAAGACATACCACAAACGTGTTTGACTGTATGTTATAATACGACAATACACATCTGTGATTATATGCATCTCAGTCCAATGCGTAGACTGTAGACATAATATAGTATGGGATTTTAAAAAAAACTTTGTTTAAAGATCTCCGACTATAATATTATAAACATTGTTTATCTCTATTGTATCTGTGCACCATTCGCGCTCGGTGGTCCTATTATCTACAATCGTGATCGCACTGCGCCGATAATTCCACCGCGATGTCGCGCTCGCCGACGGCGACGCGAGTGACGATTGTCGGGCGTCGCGCGCCGGTCGCGACTCGACACCGTAGAAAAACGATTTTCCAGAGTTCAGTTCCAGCGGCCTTCCCGACTGCGCCGCTTGCGCCGTCGTCGAATATTCGCGTTTTGCCCACGCCGTGGCTGATCGGCTTCGTCGTGTTCGTTCGTGTCGTCCGCCACCATCATGAAGGACGTGCCACTGGAATTGTTGTCGAACAACCGATGTTTTGGCGGACAGCAAAAGGTGTTCGCGCACGACAGGTAAACGGCGTTGGTGTTTGGCATTTTTTTTTTTTGGCATTTTTGGTACTCGTTCCCCATGTTTTTCGCGATGTAGGTCGTCGATTCGAAAACTATGTCAACCGTCACAAGTAGTTAATACAATTAACAAATAACCAATATTGTGTTAAAAATAAAATGTCGCGAAAAAAAATTACAGACACCAATATTGATTTTTTTTTTAATTTGTTTTCTCACTATCAGAATAATTCAAAACTAACGATTTATTTTCTTTATCAACGTGACCCGGCAATTACATCGTCGTAGTCTATGATGGATCGAAGATTCTATTAGTCTGTGACCCACTTAACAATAGAATTGTACACACTCATTCCGTTTTTACATTTTCACAATTTTTTTATCAGCAGCAGACCTACTTTATGTTTTAACTCTTACCAATCCGGATAGTGTTTAGTAGATATTTGTAATTATCACGACGATTGACGATTGCTGCTAATAAATCGATTCGAATGACTCATTATTTATTTTATTTACGTTGTATATATATATAATATAGGTAGACGCACTTGATGTTAGCGGTAGTATAACTAAAGTATATTTTGCAACGCTTTCAACAAACGTCATCGATCGCAGTCATAAATGACAGTCGTTTATAATAATAATAATGAATTATGACCAATTTCGATTAAAAAACGGGTAAAAATAAAACGGGTAAGGTAAAAAATCCCAAAATTGCGTCGAAAAAAAAATCACACTAGGTAGGTGTACAAAATAAAATTTTTAATTTAAGTTCTCTGAATCATGAATCAAATTTTAATAATCCTACTCTGCTATTTTCTATGGGCTTCATAAAGAATATGCAAACGCTATAAAATCCCAGTCCTGGTAATCAAGCGTAAGACAATTTGTGTGTATATGCAAAAGATAAAAATTAAAAATCATGTTTTTAATAAAGTATGTTTTAATTTTTAAAACTGGCTACCTATAAAGAAGAAGGAAGAGTTAAGTAAATTTTGACGGGGTGTGGTTTGGTTTAGACGGGGCATATGATGGTCATGATCGGCGAAAAACCCAAACATTTTCAAAAAATCCCGTCATTGAATCGTATACAATAGGTGGATTTTTTCTGGTTATTTTCTTCTAGAAATTACCCGAAATTGGGAGAGATGTTTTGTTGTATTATTCAGGCTACGAGCTACGTAGTGCCATCTTTATAAAGTATATTTGCAATAACAAATTAACTTTTAAAATATAACATGTTGAATTATTCATTTTATACGACCTTTTCCTTGTTGACGAGTTTTCATTTAAAATATTTAATTTAAAATGTAGTTAGTGTAGTTGTTCAAAAATATATATTCATTATACATACCTACTTAATTTATGCTACATCAAAACGACGCTACACGACGTATATAAAACACGTTTGCGCATTTTTACAATATTTATCCAATAAAATTGTTAACTCAAATGTATTCCAAAGTCAAGGTCTATCAAAGATACCTACAATGCGATAATAATACTATGTTATATCTTATAGATATTAAGAAAAATACAGCTAACGAGTATTCAACTACGTAATTTCGACAGTCTGTTATTTTTATGGGCTGTTTAAAATAATAATAATATTAAAAAAGCGACAGAATTATTCTAGGCCGCGTGGGTAGTTTGACGGAGTAGCGACTACGCTTTGGATGGGTCACTGGTTTGGAAGTTGTGGTTCAAATAATCAAACGTATTATTTGTTTAATATTATTTAATTATTTATACCTGAAAACAATGATCTTTTATTTATTTCGTACGCAAATCAACAATAATGTAAATCAAATATCAGTATGAATAAAATGTAAAAATATATAAAATGTAGATAGTTAAATAAATAAAATAAAGTACAAGGTTACAGAACAAATCCATAGTCGTAAGGCAATGTATCGAATCCATTCTAATTATCTGCCGGATGGATTCCCTCAAGGCCCCGGTTGAACTTCCTTATCGGCCAGTCTGTCACAATACGGGGTATTTGTTTGGTTAGCGAACCTGCACATTCAGCTCGCAGGACTGTCCTTAAGACCCCGTTTGAACATCATGGAGCCGCACCGACCATGTCCACCATTTCGGATTATATTAAGAACAGACCATACACCTCGCGGTAATTCCATGCCTTTGACACCTTTATTTGGGTCCGATATTCTAGACAACTATTTTTTACATCTGTTGATGTCCAGTTCTCTCGCACCATTTTTTTATTTTACCCTTAAAGTTTGATAGTGCCACCTTCTCAGCTGTATTTTACGGGGGTTTTATAGATTTTAAACTGAGGCTAGGGGTATTTATCAACGTTTGGTATAGCATAGACCTTCTCATCTTATCAGATTCATTAGTTGTTCTAAGCAGTGCCTGCGTAAGGATGGTGGCAGGATATTAGTTAAGACTGGTAACCATTCCGCCGGTGTGCTTTACATATTGTTCCACTAATTATCTTCAATGCGCTATTAAGCTGAATATCTATTTTCTTCGTATGTGCACTGTATTGCACCAGACCTGGGGACCGCATTCTGTCGTGCTGTTTACCAGACCGTACGTAGCCGTTCTTAGAGTCCTTCCATCCGCACCGCAACCCGTGCCACTAATTTTCCGAATTATGTTAATACGTTAGTGTAACTTCTTCGTTTTTTTCTGAATGTGCTCTTTAAAAGTAAGTGAGCGGTCAAGAGTAAATCATTGCCTTCGAAAAAAGGATTCTGAGTTAGGTCTATTTTCTAGTATGTAAACGTCTTGGTAAGTACAAAATTTAACACCATTTTATCAATACTTTTTTTTTATTAGAATTTTCCTAAAAATAGTCCGCAAATTCCGAAAGTCGTATAAAGAATGTCTAATTAAATAATGCGTAAAAATTTTTAACCATTTGAACTGCATTAATTGAGGAGTTGTAACGATTTTAAATCAAATGCACAACAGTGCGTAATTTTATATTGTTAATATCATATATAATCATTATAATCAAAATAACACCATTATTCAATACTATTTTTATGCGCTTTTGGAATCTACTGGTCGGATTTTTATTTTAAATTATTTTATTCAAATAGAAAATTTTGTTTTACATACCTAATGTTTTAATTTTTAAATATTATATAAAAAATTGTGTGATACTAATTTTTTTCCAAAAATATTTAAAAAGTATGACCAATTTTCTTACTTTAAACGACTAGAAAAAAAAAAATTGTGCCTATGGATTTTAGTATCACATGTACATCACATGTTGCCAACCTTGTATTAAAGTTCCAAAAATTTTTTTAGGTTTATAAATTTTTTATTTTAGTTACGAAAACTACAAAAAAAAAAAAAAAAAAAAATGAATTTGTTGAAATTTTTTAAGTTCTATACTTAGCTCAAAAATTTTCGAAATTACTTGAAACTTGAATACCAAACTGTATCTTACCTATTTTAATATTGTGGAAAAGTTTCAGTTAGTTCCGATCATTATTTTGGAAGTTATGGCCAAGAAACTATAAATCGATTATGTCAAAAAACCATACGTTAGCTAAAGTTTTTAACGATTTTCCTTAAATTTTGCATAGTTTTTTGGTTGTAATTTTTTCAATTTTAAACTCTCAAATTTGAGACCACCTCAGTCTATTACTAGATTTTTCAGAAAAGTTACTGACTTAAAAAATCGGAACATTTTTACTACTCTTAAAGTTGTTTACAGAAAGAAAAAAAAGCTTCATTCTAAAAAAAATATACATTCTTCGCTGCGCTCAGAATCTAAAAAATTACGTTTTATCAATGATTGGATAAATCACAAAAAGCTCTATGATTTTATTTTTGAATGTCTTTACTTCAAATGTAGGTACGCTTTGTTGACTATTGTTGTTCTTGTTGCATAAATTCTTATTTGTTTTCGAGTTCTTCAAATTTGATTACGAATGCGGTTTATTTTACACGCGATTAACTAAAGTTATTTTAAATTAGTCTTTTTTTTTTTTCAACGTGTCTTGTCGGGGCGTGCTAAATTATTGAAATTTAGTAATCACTAAAGCAGTGTTATAAGGCCACGTAAATATTAATACGTGAGTAATGGGTATATATTACCTAGAATTATTGTCACATTCCTTGTGGTTAATAGTTTTGTACAACTAACACGTTTACACATTTTGCAAGTTTTATTAATTGGCTTTTTATGCTATGTAACGTCTTTATACTTTGTTTGTCCGATTTCAAAAGCGGAACACATGTTTTATGCTTCCAAGGTTAGATATTTAATAAATATTAAATTATAAAAACAAAAAAGCACAATGTGTAAAAATAGTTTGTGAACATTATCGGAAAGTGGATTAATACAGAATACTTATGTACCTATGTTGTGGCTTGCAATATTTTGCAACTTTGTCGGTGGGTCTTTATGGCCTTTATATGGGTTTTATGGCTCATTGATCACATCAGAATATTAATCGCACTATAGTGTAAATATTATGGTAAATTATTTAATTTGAAGCATAATTTATCAATCTTCCATTCATGAATTGATGAATAGTCAATGCATGTAATTTAATGATTGATTGAGTAATTTTGTATTTTCTGTGTTCTGCAGATTGTGTTTGTATATAGATTCCCAGCTATTAGTCTTATAAAAAGCTGTTTTGACTTAGTGATTAGGTTACTCAAAAAGTACACTTTCATTATTATATGTTGCAAACAGCATTTTGAGCCTGTAAGAAGTTGTGTTAATTATATATATATTTTTATTTACCGAAATTAGAAATAAGATAGATAAGTTTTACGTAGCTCACGAGCCAGAGTTTGACTGTTGAATATACGTACAAATTTACACATTTGTAATCACTTTAACGAGTTGCAGGAGGCTTCGATCTTTGCGTTGAATACGACAAAAGTTTAGATTTAGGTTTAAAAACTATTTATTTTACTAAAACTTAATTTGATATTTTAGTTATTTAATTTGTGCCGAGACACAGAGTTATTTGCCGAAAACAACAAAATTCGCAAATTAATTAAACTCGATTATTTGTCTTTTTGGGTGGAAGGAGCGATCTGATCAATGCGCTTTATTCCACAAAAAGCTAGGGAATTTTATTTAAATTATATCTTATTTGAAACAATTTTTTAAACTTTACACACATATATATATATATAGCGAGTTTTTATTCGTAAACACACAAATTTTGACTTGACTGAGTCCGGTGGAGAGGCGAGTATTGATTAGTCGGATGGGAACAAAACCGATATCATTCAATTTTTTAACTTGTTTGAAGTTAGAAAATTAGCAATAATTGGTGATATCACTCATATCTGTGATTCATTTTTTCAAAAAAATTCGTAACCAACAAATACGGAAGGAGTGCTCCGATCTTTTCATGCAGTACCTACCTTATACAATAAGTTGTTGGACCTAGATTATTTTTCTGTCAACACATTTTTGGCTTGAAGAAGTAACCTAATTGATTTGTAATGATTTATGACAATGAAGAGTTGACAATGATGTATTTAGAAAAATTAGGGATGCTGTGAAGTAGTGTAATGTCACATCTCTGAGTGGGTTACTATTTTGAATGGTGTAGTGTCACATAGTAAGCGCAGTAAACAAATAAAGGAAGAACGTGAGTAAACTCTAAGAACGGAAAGAAAGAAAGGGTCAAAATTTGATGTCAGCGTAGCAATACACTTTAGAGAGTGTCACTTCATTGTTTGTAGTAGGTAACAGCTAATAATAATTCATTAATCAGTGTTTGCATTAATTAAAATTTTAACACAAATTAATAACACCTTATTTATGTTTGTAAGTGTAGAAGTATCAAACAATTGATAATTGTTGCGTGGTTTCGTTTCACAAATACATGTTATTTTCACGTTATGAATTCGAACCTAAAAAAAGTCGTATTTTAGGTAGTGTAAGCTGTAATATTACTGATATTTTTTGTCAAATTTGTTTATTTTTCAGGATTAATAGATAACCGATCTCGCCCAGAATAGTTTTTTTGAATGCAATGATAAAACGTTGCTTTCAGATACTAATTAATTTAGTTTGAACCACAAATTCTGAAACATTGACCTTCCCAAAGAAGCGACCCACTTCAAAGCGTAGTTGCTCTACAGCATATGCCAAACCACTTCTTACCCGACCTCTCATTTTTTGGTTTGCTTATTTTAAATTTCAGAGCTGTGTAGTTGGTATTTTGAAATTGCATATTTGTTTTTAGAATCACACATTTTGTTTAAAAATATGTATTTATGCATGTTAACAAATTAAGTACCTACTTTAATCTTGTAAATAACCTTGAAAAATTAATTTATTGGTACTTAAGAATTTGACAAATAATTCATACATTTTTATGATAAATTATTCATTTTTGTTTTAAATGTATAATTTTTGTGTTACAACTAAATGTCACAATGTCTAAATTCAATTTTTGTATTATGCAATCTATAAGGAACTGGGAAGTATGAAACGTTTATTTTTGTTCCTTGATACGTCAAAATAAGTGATTAAATTATGTTGCAGATTGAGTTACTTTTAAGTTTGTTTTCAACTATTTAAACGCCATATGCAAAAAAAAAAAAAAAACTATTTAAACTCTAAAATTTAACCCTTATACCTTGCTTTATTCTTTATAGTGTGTATATTATATTTATTGGCGAGTTCAAAAATCAATACTTTGGGCCAGAGTCGTCCAAAAGTTTGAGGAAAAAGGGCAAGTAGAAGAATTTTCTTCTTTTTTTTGACTGTTTGGGACGCATGTACAATTGTTTTAAATACATGCGTTATTTTGAGGAAAGTATGAAAAATCGTTTGCCCTATACTTAATGAATTTCTGCAGACATTCTTGCTTGGAATCTAGTCCAAGGAGTCTAACCCTGGTATACATTAGGTAGTATATATCTTACTTTTATCTTACTGGAGTTAAATTAATTCATAGTAGAGTATTTGTTTATTTTTTACTTGTTTGTACTTATTTATTATTTGTTCTGGTTTTAGCGCTGTGTTAAATTTCCGTATGAAATTCGCCGTGTTTGTACCGGGCGATTTGGAAGGACCTGCTCCCGTTCTATATTATTTGAGCGGCATGTCATGTTCGGAACAAACGTTCATCCAGAAGTCAGGATTTCAGCGCTGGGCAGCCCATTATGGAATCATTGTGGTGTCACCTGACGTGTCTCCTAGTAAGAAATGCATTTTGTTATCATTGGCATGAAAATTCTATTTTTACGTGTGAAAGGGCGCATGATTTTTTAACTTTTTAAAGAGGTATTAAATTAACATGCTACTTCAACGAACAAAAGTCAAAACATGATTTTACAATGATGATTATCAGTTGTGTTACGGTATTTTATCAAGATTATAAATTACTTTAAATGGTGTTTGAGTATATAGGATATAGGAACAAATACAACCCCCTTATTTAAATTTTTGATCAATTCTGGTTGCAATTTTATTTAAACATCAAATTTGCACCACACGTACATCAAATAGACGTCTATTCATTTTAGAACAAATGTTGAATCTAACTATTATTAAATCCTTTGTTCCTTTGTCCCAATTTGATTTGACAATTTCTCCGGAGGTCTGGGTCTCTGTTTGCTATAGCTGGTACAATGTATATATTATATTATATTATAGTAATGAGTATACAATTATTCAAAAAGTTCTGAAAGGAACAGTCTCAGTAGCTCTTGATAAAACAAAATACCTAAGAATTTTATAAGAAATAGTATTAAATACGTTTATTATATGTAATAATTGTAATTTTAACTATAAGCAATCACCAACAAAACAAAAGTATTGTTTTGTAACCTAATGGTAGAATTGGTCACTAGTTGTTACATAATATTATGTTACATTTACTTTATTAGTATTACCGTATTACCTAATAGTTCTCTTGGCACTATACTGTTCTTTTTAGAGATACCGAAATTGTTATTTTCAACTATACTACTGTACTTGAATAATTGTATACTGAACATACTTAAGTTTTTACTGTATGAAGTCTGAAAATGAAATAAGATATTCATATCACATCGTGATATTGTATTATTTTATTCACATTTGAAAGGGGTGTGTGACTTGCATAACATAGCTTATACTGTTATATATGCTATTATACTTATTTGCCAGTGTAGTGGCCCACGTTTACTCTCTTATTCCAGCGTTACTGATGGTTTTTTTGTTATTGTGTGTGTGATTTATGTTAAAAATAATTTTTTGTTTCCTATAGGGGTTACATTTGGTGTTGAAAAGAACGAAATTGAAGCTAAAGGCCTGTCATTTTACATAGATGCCGTAAAAAAACCATGGAACAGAAACTACCAAATGTATTCATATGTTAACGAAGAGTTACCCAGTATTATCGAAGAACATTTTAACGTAAACAAAAACAAGCAGTCAATAATGGGACACAGGTATACATTAATGTCATGTTCTATCAATGTATAAAAAATAAAATAGTTTACCTTAAATTTACTATTGTACATAATAGAGGACATTTGAACAAATCAATACATTTTATATAAGCTGATAATACTTTGCATAGCACTATTAGGCCAGAATATACCCTGGTTGATGTCAATTGTTAAGACGAGACACATAAAAGGGTATTTTATTTGGCGTTTAATGCGGCAAATTTTAACAAAACCTAGGTAGTAATCAAATCATACAATACAAAATATGATTTTAGCAGGCAGCTTTTAAGTAATTTAGTAGAATTTGAGGTTTATCTTTTTTAGAAATGAAAGAGTGATTGGTTATTTTAGAAAAAAATCCATTATGTCTATTTTAAAGTACTTACTCCTGATTTAAACTTCTAAAAAACACCTGTTATAAACATTGTGAGTTTTTTATGAATGAATATTACATTTTCTGTTGTGTATTACAACATGTTTACATGTTTGAGCTAATTAATAAAGTAAAATGTAAATTATTTAATTACGTACAGTTTTTTAATCTTTTATTGATCCAAACACCTGTATGTATTTGCTTGGTTCAATACTATGTCCAGTTCCACACTAACAAATGGCAAAATTGTCTTCCAAAACTTTATTTTACATGTAGTTTTCTACAGTGAAACTTTTCATAAACTCAATTATGTGGTTTTAACTTCAACAATCAACTATCACCCAAAAATTATAAAAAATATTTGTTTAATTAAAATTGGATCAGTAAAAAGATAAAAAAACTTTAGTGTATTAAAGCTTTTTAATTTACTGACATAAAATACATATTTAATGGCAAACATATTTTATTTGTTACCTCATTGTAGTATATAGCACAAAGTAACATTCATTCATTAATAATTTATAATGTTTATAAAATCTAACCCTGGATCAGGTTGATTCAATGAAATTACATATTATTGCTTAATTGACACTTAAATTGTAATATGTCCTTGAATAACTACTTAAATTACTTGACATTTTCATGTGTTGTTTAAACTCATATTTCATAAATTTTTGGATTTTCTGATCATTTAAAAGTCCAGTTCTAAAAAAATTTTATTTTTAATATAATATAGAATGACTTCATTTTTAATATTTATACGACTCAATTTTTATAAAGTAAACTTAACTTACTTAGAATGGTAATTTTCTTAAGCAATTAATAATTTATTGCAAATTTAGTTTACAATTTGTAACTAAACCTTTCCAAATGTGCAGTGACCTGTTCCAAAACAAAGTTGCTACTCTATTGAGCTTCAAACCAAACCTCAAAATGTCTGGCTTTTTATAATTCACAAATCAATATTGTCAAGAGCATAGTTAGATTTTTAGTTGGGTAGGGGGACAAAATGTTTTTTTGGTATATATTTATAGTTATTGGAAAAGTAAAAGGAACAAAATATCAAGTATAAGATGGTCATTTGCACTTTTCCATAAACCACCCTCTATTTTACGCCCATGGATATTATTTTACTGTATTTGAAAAGTCTAGATACTGTACATATCCCGACAAAATATTCCACTAGGTGTATCTAGTAACGTAAAAGTCTTTTTAAACCACAATCCAGTTACAGTTTTGTGGTATTTATGGATTTAACTGAAGCTAAATAATGACCAATGATTTATGTTCACATTTATACTTGAAAATGTATTATTTTGATTATTAAATTTTACATTTTAAGCATGGGTGGTCATGGAGCTTTGATAAGTGCTCTGAAGAATCCGAGCAAGTATTGTTCAGTATCAGCTCTGGCTCCAGTCAGCAATCCGTCAAAATCGTCCGCTATACTGAAAATATTGAAGTGTTACTTTGGAGACGACATGAAAACAATAGAAGAGTGGGACGCCACGTGCTTAGTATCTAGTTACAAAGGACCAAAATTAAATATCCTCATTCATCAAGTAAATAATTTGTTGGGAATGATTTAACATTATCAACACAATTAAGACATTTTGTTCAGGCTGTTAGGATTATTTTTAAAATTTTAATTGTGTAAAAATATAATTTTTAAGTGATTTATGGGGTGAGGTGGTCCAATATCGATCATTAAAAATAGTTGTGCTATTTAAAGATTTCTTCAAAAATTAATGTACGCTTGGTTGTTACAAATGGTCATTTCATTAGAATTAACTCTTCTAAAGTGATTGGAAAATTTTTTTTTTTGTCTAAACATGATTTTTTTTTTTCTTTATTATTATAGTGATAGTTTAAATTGTGCAAAGTGTAATCATTAAATTATAAATATTGACCAAAGTCAACAATTATAAGTGTATGTAGTGTTTAGAAATTGTCTTGTTTGGATAAATTTGTTTACCAAAATTTATCAATGAGTTAGTGATAATAATTTTCATAATTTTAGCAGTGTTTAAAAATACAAGATAACACTTGCATCTATATAGCAATTTGTTTGATTATATTTGATTGAATATATTATGTATAACAGGTTTTTTTTAAAAATTTGAAAAATACTCTAAGAAGAAATAGAACAAACTTCTTTAATGTGGAATTTACATTGAATCACAAAGCTGTTAAAAATATTTTTCTTTATGAGTGTTTTTAACGTGCAAAAAAAAAAAAATTTATTTTATTTTATGATATTCTAATTGATTTTATGTTTCTGATACCTCACAGTTTGTTGTTAGGTACTTTGTTTTGTTAAACTTAACAAATAACTTCCCAAAAATTGCCCTATCTACTAGTTTTGTTATTATTACTTTGCATATTTTTATAGGGAACTAATGACGAATTCATTGATGAATTAAAATTGGAAAATTTTGTCAATGCTTGCGAAAAGTCTGCTGAAATTACGACCACGATCAAATATGAAGAGGGATACGATCATGGATATTATTTTATTTCAAGCTTCATAGAACAACATTTTCATCACCATGCTCAAATTTTGTGTGATCTTTAGAAATGTGTTACCTATACTTTTAAGTTGTACAATACATTACATTATTATATAGCGTGTTAAAAACCTTATCTATAATCTCTATAATGTATACTTAGAAGCACGGATTTGGGATAATGGATTTACAAAAGACCTAGATAATATGAGATTATTTTGCTATGACTTTTGTAAGTTGACTAATCTTTGTTAAATTTTATGAAACATGTTCAAAGTGATAATAATTTATTAAGGGTTATTTGAATTACTAGAAATAATTTTGCTTTTTGGTAGTGTATGAAATAGTATTTTTTGAAATATTACTATGGAAAATACAGCTGTTATATAATTTTATGTGTGGTTTACTTTGTACTTTACATGTATTAATAGGCGTTGTTCAAATGGCCGATTGTTGATTCCTGTCAGCTAGAAATTGATAATGTGTACGGTCGTTTACAATTCTACCTCTATGTCTCGCCGTTTTAGCCGCATCTAAATCCCATTTTGACAGTATAATTTTATTAAACTAATGACCGTTATTTAGCATTTTGATAAAGTGTTCTGCCCCCAGAGGCGGTAAACTCTTTTATTGGACAACAAATAATATTCTAGACGGTTTTTTGCCTTTGCCAAAATCCAAGTTTTAAATGAGTTAATTTTTTGGTCAGGTTTAAAAAAAAAAATTGTGAAATCGTTGATTTACACTTTACAGTACTTGCTATAGGTACCAATAATGCTCAGTAATTATTTTTTTTCATTACATGTAATTGATACCATAGATTAGCACAATCTTTTATAAATTATAATAACTGGTAAAAAAACAATACTGTAATATAAAACATACATTAATTAAGTAAATTTTACTCACAAAATTCAATGAAACAATTTTTTTTTTTAAAGGCAACTGAATAACATTTTACTACGATTAATAATAACAACATATATATTATAATAACAATTGCATCTGCTTGCGTTCAATTTTTACATCCTGCCTTGGTGCTTGCCAACAAACCATGTAGGTTGATATTTAGATCACTAGCCCTGTGATGGGACATCTGATACCATAGCATGGCAATGTAGATCACTATTGCATTATATATTTTGTACGTTCTACTTTGACTCAAGATGTGCATAAAAAAAAAAATTTTTTTTTGTTACAAATCATTGCACTTATCACTCAGTTCTTATTTTTGTATCATAAGTAAAAATTGTATGATACTGAGGTACAACCAGACCAGTGCAGAGATAAGTGTGTATTTTAGTTTCATCATTGATTCCAAACAAACTATAATAAATTATGATAAAAACAATAGTTTTATAAAATTAAAATAAGACATTAAGTATTATTTTTTGTACTTATTTATAAGTACACTTTTGGTACGATAAATTATAATAATTAAAAATAATATTATGTTATTTTAAAAACATTTTTTTTTTCTACTTTCAAAGAAAGTTTAGTTAAATTTCAGAATCACAAATTTGATTGACACTGGAAAGGTAAAGTACAGTGTCCCAATAATGCTGATATCACTGGTTGGCCTGTGTCTTTTCCTAATTTTTTTGACAGCCATCCCAAAGCGACACTGTAAACAAAACATAGTAAAAATGTATACTAAACAGTAAGCTATGGTTATTCATAGTTGTATAGTAAAAGCATAATAGCTTAGGAAATATAATATTACTTAGTACCTATGATTTTTAAAGAAAACTGCAGTTTCCTTTTTTCAAAAATGTGTTTAGTACCATAGTATTAGTGTTAGTTATTTAGTGGGTACCTCTATCTACGTTGTAACTGAATAAATCCTTTGAAAATATTAAAGTTTGTCTTACATTAGTGAGCAATACACAATACTGATATAAACATGTGTGTATACATACAGTAGTATGTATGTTCTTGCATACTCATTCGTTGGGTTGAACTTCATTTCAGTTCATTAACTAGGAAATAGACTTTAGGTAGGTCCTAGCATCATACATGTAGTTATTATTTTATCATATTTGAAACAAGGTATAATCATATGACGTTTAAGAGTAGGTAATTCCATTATTTATAAGACAACAAAAAGCTCCCTTAGATAGTATAAACTTGATAGTGCAAGTAGTAAATTATTATATTAAGAGGATTAAAAGTGCCATACTTTTTAGTGACTTTGATCTAAAAACTTAAAATGAATTTTACTTAGGTATGTAAAAGGAGTTGGTTATCAACTATTTTTTGTAGGTTACCACCTATCTTGGAATAGATTTTTGATATTTTAGTTGTGTTTGTCAAAATTGTATGTTTATTTCCAACAATTTGTATTTTTAATTATTTTTACAATCAAATATTAAAAAAAAAAAAAAAACTCAAGTCTTGTGTAAAGTTCTACTCCAGATGTAATGTATCATTATGTTCAATCAAAATCTTTTAACAGAATCATAAACAGTATAGTGATTTTTTAATATTCAAATTGTTTTAAATGATGAGTTGTGCATGCTCGCACATTTAAAAGTCAGTTTAATATTATAAAACTTTTTAAGTTGTCTATATTAATTACACCTTAAAATTGTTTTAGTCATGATTTTAGTTAAATGTTTCATTTTATTTTTCAATTTTTAAATAATTGTTACCAACTATATACTAATATTATACTTCTTCAACTTACTTCCAAACGGGTAACAGTTTGGAACTGAAGTTTGATCCGGTTTTAACCAGTTGTTTGGATCTTTGGCATAATTGTTTGATTTCTTTGCATTCAACCGGGGTTCCATCAACGTTTGCTATCAAATTATCGATGGTTGATACTACTGTCCATGACAACTCCTCAATCTCCCAAATTACAGGTTTGGCGTGATGACTGTCTCTGGACACGGCAGCACCGAGCAATGGCGACGAGTTCATCACGAGCGTTGCACCTGATTGCACCTGAAATGGCAAAATTATTTGTTATGTACCTGAGAATGAAAAGGTATGCAATTATAGAAAAATCGTACGAAAAAGATTTTTTGTGTAATTATAGGTAATTAACATCAATAATACTTATACCAGTATTAATACTTTTATCTTTGAGTAAACAAATTGAAATCGGTTATTAGTTAAATAATTATATTTTTATTATTTATTTATTATAAAAACCTATTCATGCTGGATTGAAGACAATTTCTGATTTCAGGTTAAATAATCATCTAATATACTTTGAAATTTTTAATTAGGTAGAATATGTTCATTCTCAATTGTAATGACATTGATATATTTTTGTCAGGTGTGGCAAAGTAATACTTACACCCACAAATAACTTTGCACCAACCACAACTATTTTTTTAAAAAAAACTTAAATTTGTTATTCTTGAAACACTTCAAAAATCTTTTAACAAGTACCTATCACGATTATTATACCTGCCTATTTATCTAAAAATATGAGTTGTATATTTGAGCAGTAATTACTATAGTCACACCAATTGTTTCAAGTTACAAAAACATAAAGTTTGGCGCAAAGTAGCCAGATTTTACGGTACGTATTATTCAAATATTATTTTCTAGAATTTTAAATCCAATGGCGTATAGTCGTTACATTGATACACACGATAAATCCATTATCCAATGAATGTTTCGCTACACTTAGAATCCGAAAAAAAAGCAAAATTTAATAACAACCAATATTTTAACATGACCAATTGGATGGAAAAGATATGGTCTCGTGCTGAGGTACGACGCTGTTTTGTAATCGGTTGTTCAAAAACTGTTAGATAAACGGTCATTGAGACAAAAATCATTCAAAAATATTTACATTATTACAAATTTGTAAACACACATCATAACCTAAACAATTTTCAATTGATTTTGCAGTCAAAACATTTACAGAAGGAACAGATGTCTAAAGAGATGGAAATAGGTGAATCAAAATGTTACTGTGGCGCTATACACTGCACTTACCGCCATGGCGTCCATGATCAGGTTCATGACAAATGTACCAAACCCTAAGAATGCAATCGCGGTTAGAGTCAGGTCATACAAGTCCGATGCAGTTAGTCCTTTTCTGTTTGTTGAATCGTCAGAGTCGTTTAAATTTGTCTCTTTTTCTGGATCGTTTAATGATTCAACTTCACTTGTCGTAAGTTCGAGACCTACACGTATGAACAGTTTAATGTAAAAAGAAAAAAAATTTAAAACACCAATTTTGAACAACTGTGATAGTACAAAATTACACCGTAACCTATACCTATAAACTATAAAAGTCTGAGGTAGGTAGGTACGTATATTTCATACTGGACATTGGCGGGTATAAACGTTCTATCTGCAGAATTTGTTTTATTCCTTCAAGTTAGTTTTAAAGTTTTTTTATTACTTTTTATTTAAATATCAAATAACATTTTCAGTGCGTAATTGTTTGGAAAATTTAATTTTACACTCGGTCCTTAAATTTATTTTGTGTATTCCACCTTAAAAGAATAAAAAAGTTTGAAACTCATATATTATTTGCTTTACTGAGCATTTTGAGAATTTTAATACAAATTTATAACTAGCTATTAAAAATACCGATTATGCAAGAGTAAAAAAAAAAAAAAAAATCAAGTTAGTAATGATGAATAATGAATTTTAGCGTTCCAGAGATCGTATAAAATTAATGTAAGCATCCCAAATCGTATGATTCTTTTAAAAAAATATTTCGTCCCTGCAGTGTTCTAGCTCTTGATTATTTTTGGGAAGGACCTAAACAATTAAAACGAAATGTTTAAGGCTATATTCGTGGCTCTAGGGAGTTAACCAGTCTTCAGTCTCCTTGTTTGTGTATAATATTAAGAAGGTACATTAAAATGAATTATTTTTTCCATATTTACATCCTTTGTAAATTCCTGGGCGCACCACTGCAGCCTTTCACGTTGCACAGAATCATTTAAATTGTTAAGATAGACTAGATTCAAGTAGCACGAGCAGTAACATTTGAGTTTCGCTATAATTTACCACCTGCAGTGTCTGCTGCATATGAAACCATTCCAGGAAGAGGTTGTTGGTTTGGAGGTGGTCCGTAGTACACAGGAGGCATATACGGATAACCGTAAGCCGGCGGCGGCGGCGGGGGTCCGTATGACATCGGCGGTGGCGACTCGGAGAGCGATGGTGGCCCGTAAGACAT